>APFE030241319.1:63604-89762 GCA_000404065.3 Pinus taeda
CAACTGTATATATGTATATATCATCATAAAAGTGTCTCGAATGTACATATGTAGTCCAAAAAATATACAAAATTGGGACTCAAATGCCCATAATCATATCCGGCATATCTAATGCCCCGGCTCAGGATGAGCGGCTAAGTAGGTCACTATAGCATTGGCCACACGCCGAAAAGTGCGAACCCAGTCGCGTGGCATCCCAACCACGTGACGCTGCATATCCTCTGGGAGGTCCTCTATGGCAGCCATCGGTACTCGGCAGCTCAGTCTAGTCAAGTGCCGCTGGAAGTTATGTAAAGTCCTCTCCGTCTCAGCAGCCGCCTCTTCGGCTCCTCGGCCGCGCCGCCTGTGCCGCGGAAGTCCATCTGGCCGCACTGGCCCAATATCTAGATCATGATCATCATATCAGTCATTTGAATCTCATCAAAAATATATGTTTTTCAACTTGCATCATTATATTTGAAAAATCCAAAAAAATCATAAAATCAAAAATTCTTACCAATTTCACCCCATGCTGCATCTGGTGGTAATTCTAGGTCTGGGTCTCCTCGGAAATCCAGCCCAGAATAAGGGTAGTCATCGACAGCGATGATCTGCTGATCCCACCAGGTGTAGAAGTCATCATCAAAAGCACTCCTTGGAACCTCTCCACCCCCCAGACGTTTCATCAGATCAGCCCACCGACCCATACGTGGATCGCGTGGGGTGCTGATGGAAACTGCTACCCTGGGCCAGAGTGCAGGAATCCTCTCAAAGAAAAATGTGCACAAGATGGTCCCATAACCAAAATTCTTGGTCTGGCCCCTCCGGATGGAAGTGAGTTGGCTCTTCATGCTGGCCAGAAGAGGAGTACACCAGTCAAACACTGTGTTGAGACAATCCACTGCCACACTCATATTGAGCCGTGATGCCTGATGCAGTGAGGATGATCCGTTCACTGGTGCCATGGTGAACATGATGATCCTAAGTGATAAACTCTCTACATGTGCAATGGAGATCTGGCTCCCAACTTTCTTGGGATGCCTCGGGCAGTATATCTGTACATAGTCCTCGATAGTGAGGCTACTCCGCGTCCTGCCCCAGGACTGTACTACCTCTCCCCTTCGGGAAAGGCCCGTAATAAAATAAATGTCCTCCACTTCCACTCTGAGTGGCATCTGATCTATCATGAATTCCTCCTCATCGACATCCCAATAGCTAATGAGCAGTTCAAGCAGCCGCACATTGGCTTTCATGTTCGGCAGCTTGAAGAATTTGAGCAAGCCACATCCTCGTAAAGCATCTAAGGCTTGAGGATCGTTCATAACCTCATTATCAACTGCTGCATGTTCCCTTTCACGCCATGTGATTTTCATCCTGAAAATAAATTGAGCTTTCATCCATTAGTTTTCATTTAATTTAGCTCGCGGCATATACGCGGGTTCGTGTATACACAGTCGCGTATAGGGCCCGCGTGTACGCGGGTTTCACATTACCAACCCGCGTATACGCCGCAGCGAAAATTTAGTTAATAATCTAATGGTGAAACATCAATCAAAAAACTTAAAATCAATCACAAAGCATTGCAAGTCAATGATAAGGGTTACCTGGAAGATTTTATGAGATTTGAACGGTCGAAATCGACATACGAAGAATTTGCTCCTTTTGCTCCAAATATTTGCTCTCCAAGTTGAACAGTAACAATGGTAAGGCCAAAATTGTATTTATAAGTTTTGAAAATGTAAAATTTTTTCAAAATGTTATTTTGATTGGTTTCATGTGACTTTTAACTTGGGAGCTTGCAGTGTCGAGAATGGTTTGCTTTTCAGGACATTTTGGACATTTTTCGACTTTTTCGAGACGGTTCCATGACTGCTGACCCGTCATGGCAGGTATCGTTTTTCACTGGCATATAGGTTAGGGACATTATTCCGTTGCATTATGCATGCTACCCTACATCAGTCGATACACGAAATATACACGAAAGGAAAAGAAGAAGGTGACCATCGACCTAGAAACGAATACTGCACAAGAACTAGAGTGTGAGAAAGAAGAAGAAAAACATATAGAAGAACCTGATCTGGGTAGTGAAGACCCCTATGTAGACCTAGAGTGTGTTAATTCTCCATTTATTCTCAAATGATGTGTTAGCACTCAAATCTACCTTAGGCTGAAATAAGGTAAAAATCAAGGCTACATCAAACCACGCTCAGCCTCATAGCTAGCCCTACGAGGACAGGAGAGGGCTCTCTCCGAGTCAATCTCAGCAAAAGATAATCAATGAGGTCGAGATGACTAAATTGATAACTAATTTTAGGCTAGGTATGAAGTACAAGGAGTTTGAAATTGATTTTTTGAAATTTTATTGAATTCAAGGGAAAGGCAATTTTGGGTGCGGGGATGAGGCACAGTTTTTGCAGAGGTCTACTTGGGGCAAGATAGGCGATTGTTTTGATGCCTTTAAAGAGAATGAATGGATAGATCTAACTAGTGAGAGGTTAAGGAGAGAAAGAAACTTTCAAGGATTCTCCATAAACAGATGAAAACATGGAAAATCAAACAAACTTAAAGGCAGAGCATAGCAAATTATGAATTCTACCTTAACACTTCATTTGTTCAATTGTAGAAGAAAAGAGAAGGAAAGCGATACACATAAACAACTTACAAATATTGAAAGAAGCACACCATCAACAAATAAAGCCACATGAATCCCAAATAGTGCTGCAAAACCCTGGTCTTTCCTTTGCCAAAAATGCAGATAAAATATGTATAATAGAGTGTCAAGCTTTTCCCAAGAGTCCAACCCTGAAAACGACTAAGAAAATACATAATATAGGCAAGCCAACCCATTCCATTGCCTCTAGGGGTCGAGCTCATCATACTAGGAGCTGTTTCAACCAACTCTAAACAAAGCACTACAATCTAGGCAGTCAAAACAACTTTCCTCTATAAGGTAGGAAACCAATTCATTCATTAAATTTTCACCTTTTAGTGAATGAATATTCTAGAATAAGTAACTAAGTGTCAAAATAACATCATGTTTCATTAATTACATCAAGAGGAGTGAAAAATCACATCACAAGTCAAAACTGGTCAAACTGGCTGCATTTCCTGAGCTGAAGATGAAAATTTTGCCAAAAAACCCTATGCGCCCCGCGCCTAAGCCCAACGCGCCGCGCGCCTTTCAACCTGTTTTTTGGGAACTTCCCGGCATCCAAATCAATCTCACAATAGCTGGTTGAAAATCCCTGGATGCCTACTATCCAGCCCAAGTGGAATGTTTCAATTTGGAGCTCATTTGCCCCCTCCAAATGTCATTCTCCCGGAAGTACTTCCTGCTGGTGCAAAAGGTGGCAGAAAGGTGATTTTCATGGTGTTTTTGAGCCTTTTGGTCATGCAGAAATTAATGAAATGCTTTGGAAATAGCTGAGCATGTATAATTCATCATGACAAACCCAAAAATGTAGAGTTTTCCTCCAGCAAGTGTCCCAATCTTAAGCGCGCGCGTCGACACGCTATGCGTTGAGCCAAAAATCCTGTTTTTAGGACAAAATTTTCAAAATGACAAAAATTTCTCCGAATTTGCTCAAATTCGAAGTGAAGAACCTCTATCATGTATTGTGCCCTGCCAATGAAGCCTCGGCCAAAATTTGGAGTGGATCGGGCTTTTTCCACCATTTTAGTGCTTTGCTCAATCACCTCTTTAGGATCTTCATTTTTGTTTTGCAAACATGCATACGAGCCCAATAATGAGTTTTCATATGACGAAGCATGTCCTTGTCTCTATTTGCCTTCACCAACAATTTCTCCAAATGAGTGTTCACCCGGATGAGCATAGACTCTCGATCAATCGGTGTCAAATCACCGGGTCTCTTGCGGGCCAATTCTCGATCTTCCCGGATTTGCCGCAGCTCATAAAGTGTATGTTCATCTTCTAGCTATTTGTTACGCTGCTCCAAGTAGTTAATCACCCACTTAGCCATCTGCAATTTCTTTTGCAGCTAGTCATTCTCAGCCCTTTGCTCTCGGATGATCTCCTTTAGCTCCAAGCTAGGAGAGCTCGCATCAACATCAATGAAATCCGTGTCCCGACCTCCTGAAGGACCCTCATCATACATGGGCCTCTTGCCCCTATCCTGGATCTATACGTGTGTTGAAGAAGAAGGCAAGACCCCTTGCACATGATGTGGAGATAATACTCACTATGCTGATGAAGTCAACGAGACCCCTTCCACCCCAGGTGGAGATAATACTTGTCGTGTAGATGCAAATAAGGCCCTGTGGCCTTGCTGGTATGTCACATATGGAGGAGCACTTATATGCTCAGTCTAAGGAATGTTTGGCTGGTGTGAAGGCGCTCCCTCATCATGAACTATCTCGAGAGGCGGCTGTAGTGCTGAGAAGTAGTCACGGGAGATGAAATCCTCCCAAGTAATGCCCGGCTGTGTCAACTGATGCATCACTATGATTTTGATCAGCGCGTAATGATATATGCTCTTATGCTGATGTGCTGGGCTCTTCCTTTATAGTCACTCTTTTCTCTGCTTTCAACCATGCTCTCTTGTCATCTAGATTTGCCTCAACACTAACAGCAATCTTTTGCATATCTTCTAAGGTAGGCAGATCTCTGTCTCGTAGTGAATAAGCCATTTCCGGATCAAAACCATCCAGAAATTTTAGAAGAGCTGACTTTTTAGATGGTCTTAAGTCATCTGGAATTGCATTATACACTGCATTAAATCTCATAATATAATCCTGAACGGACTCACCAGGATTATGCTTGATGTTGGTATACTTTGAAGTGATTTGCAACGGATCTTGCTTCATTTCCCACCGATCTAGAAACAAGGTCTAAAGTTCCTGTAATGTATTGATACTCCTTGCTTGTAAAGCTCTGAACCATTTATGAACCTCTCCTCCAAAAGTTTGGGCAAACAACCTCATTGAAACATTTTCCGCATCAATTTCATGTAGGTCCAAAAAATCCGTCATTCGGACAATATGCTGCTGAGCTGATATACTCTGTGGTGTGCCATCGAATATAGGAATCTTGCTCTGATAATCAGCAGGCATAGGATCCAAATTTTCCGGCAAAGCAAGGGGGCCAAATCTGACAGCCATGGTTCTTGGTGGATTTACAGTCGACCTTGGAGATGTTGGGGGAGTAGGTGCAGCTGAGGTGTGAGGTGTATGAGGAGGTGTGTGCGGAGGAGATGCAGTTTTAGGCGTGGAAACAATAGATGAAGGAAAATTGATTGCAAAATTCAGATAAGAAATAATGGGTTGCACAGGGATGGTAGGAATGAAAGGCGGTTTAGTAGGATGTCTAGAGGTAGATGCCGTAATAGATGATCCAATGGTAGCTGATGCAGTTTCTTGAAAATCAATGAAATTCTCAATAGGCTTGTTAGACTTTTCGATTTGAAGGGCAGCAGCGAAATCAGGATTCGGAACTATAGAATCAAGAGCATTTTCAGACTTGGTTTTGAACAATGATAGTTCAAACTTCTCATCAAAAGTAAGTTCTTCAAGATATTCAAAAATTGCAGGACATGAATGAGATTTAACCACGGGAGTCGCCGAGCTTTCTTGACAGGGGATCTTTCAAATCAAGTTTGGATTGTCGTAGACAGGGGGCAGGTTAGGATCTGGATTAGCTCTTGTATGTCTTTTTGAAGCCAGTGTGTTTATCAAAAGATCGAAAGAGTATAAATAATCCAGTCTGTCGACTTCTAGACTCAATCATCCAAAGGTCTAGAACGAACAAGTTTACTCGGGTGATTTGCAAATCAAGTGTTCACAAGCTAACCGGAGATCGACTGAAGCAACATTTATCTACTTCCACTTATGCATAGCAAAAGCGTTTCGAAAGCTACCTGGCGTGAATTCAGACTCCATCTAAGACTCATGAAACAAACACATCAGCAAGCAAATCATTGAGATTTCTTCCCCAGTATGGTCGCCACTATGTTAGCACTCAAATCTACCTTAGGCTGAAATAAGGTAAAACTCAAGGCTACATCAAACCATGCTCAGCCTCGTAGCTAGCCCTATAAGGGCAGGAGATTGACTCAGAGAAAGCCCTCTCCTGTCCTCATAGGGCTAGCTACGAGGCTGAGCGTGGTTTGATGTAGCCTTGAGTTTTACCTTATTTCAGCCTAAGGTAGATTTGAGTGCTAACACGATGGCAGAAGATCAGTGTGGGAGGTGCATGTAAGAATCACAAATCCCATAAGTCTGCCAACCCATAGGCCATGGTCCTCACTAAGGGGGACTTTGATGAAACTGGGTATAGTGTTAGGTTTGCGACGAAAGATATATGGGGCCACATCGAAGAGTAGTACCAGTCTATATTGACGAAGGTCCAAGAGGGCCTCAAAGAATTATAGGCTTTGGAGAGCCAGATTCAAGCGAGCGCAGAACCAACAAAATTAGGCAGTGTGTAGTCAATACTCACTTTAGGACTCCATGTTGTATCCTTACTTGATGGATATCTACACCCAAATAATGCCGAAGATGGGGAGAGAGCGCAATCACTTAAGAACGTGAGTATTAACCTCGTGACACTCCCTCTATACACATTGCATGAGCTACACTAGGGTGTAGTAGATGAGCTTAAGGTGCAAGAGAAATGGGCTCTCATGGTGATGAAAGATGTGAAGATCACTAGTTAGCAGATGTGCGATGAAAATCACAAAGCTCTCCAAGATCATGATGAGGTAGCTGCAAGAAGGGCATAGCTGGAGCAGTCCATTTCCAGAGTATGTAGTGAATTTACAAAGCTCCAAATTCAGTCTAAGGCTGCTTCTGAAGACAAAGTTTAGTAGCTGGAAGGTGCATTCAAAGAGTCGAAGGTGTAGGTGGATGAGGTTCATTTTGATCTCCATATGCAAATTACTAAGCTTCAAATGAATTTTCATCCCAACAGGCCACCAAAGATCCAATAGCAGCATACACTTCCATAAGAATGGACAGGGGAAAGCTTGGCATTGGACTATAGCCAATTGTTCAAAGAAATGCTCGAACTATGGACCTCACTGTAGGAGGAAGCTTAGGTGAAAAATATTGAAGTAGCAATCTAGGATAAGAAACTACAATACGGTGAGATTAAGGCAATGACATGCACCTTAGCACTTGTGTAACTGTTCACCTGGTTAAAAGAAGGGACCTCCCAACAAGCACAAATCGAGGCGTTGCATAAGAAAATGTATATTATCACTACACGGATGCAGTCATGGGAAGAAGAGGCAGGGCATCTCTCAAAAAATATGGAAGGCACACTCAAAAGTATGTAACAAACACAACAGACAATCAGCTTAGTAGCAGAAGGATCGACTACAAAAAAGTTGGTCGAATAAGTTCGACAGGTAGTAGCAAAATGCATGGAGGCATTTCACCCAGTCAAGTCTTCGTTCAACAGCTTGAAAGAAAATATATAGAGTGTTCCAATGGAGTGACTTAAGGATGAGTCACATCTTTGTGTTGGGATCCTATTGGGACGGGGTCCCCTGTGTCCAATTTTTATAATATATTGTAAAATCTCCGCATTTTGAGGAGAGGAGTCTGAGTAGTGCAGGTCACTAGGAGTCAAGGGGTTTTAGGAAGTTCAAAGCCCCTTATCTTTTGTGTTGTTTTGAGCTCCTCCCATGGTTTGCAGACATTGGTATTGTAATAGGGAACATTACATAAAGGGGTGTCTTAGAAAGTCTAAGAAAATCAGTCAGTCATATTTGATATGTTTTGAGTATGTAAGAATAATATCTTTATGTAATTGGGAAAAGGGGAAGTTTCCTGTAGTTGTGTGCACAAATACCTTGGGAAGTCCGTAGATGAGTGCACAGGCCCCTGTAGATGTGTGCGCAGGGTCTGAATGTATATGTATTGAATATCTAGAATACTAAAATAACACCTGAAGCAAAACTGTGTCTGAATTGGATATTAATGTCTTTTCTATATTTATGCTCTGTTAAAGGTCATTTATCTGTGTTATTGTCTTAGTTACTCTGAAAATATTTGGGTCTACAATTATCTATTATTTTATGCATGATTAGACCCTTAGGCGAAGCTCATAACTCTATTTAACTGGAAATTGATTTAAGTTTGGGGATTTCAAAGATAAGGGTTGAAAAAGGTCAGATTTGGCTTGAATATAAAGAAACGCCTTAACCCCGCATCACATATCCTTCTGGATGCAAAAAACTAGTTCTAGCATCCCCCAATACTGCCTCGGGTGAGACTGTAGCTTGCGCTACGTGGGTTGTTGCCGAAAGGATCGATAGTTTAGTTTTTGTTTGTTAGCACAGTTAACTCTAAACTTGAGTCTAAGCCCCCTCAAGTTAACAAGGAATAATATCGACTAAATATTTCAACCTATCTATGTACCATTAGGCTAACTTGCTAACCATCAACCCAGTAAACTAGGTATGTAATGCAAGGTCAGAGCTCTATGACCAACACCAACCTGCCTAATTTGGGAACTAGACATGAACACATGTGCCAGCCAGATGTCCTCCCAGGAATTTTGTATCACGCAAGATGCATCCTCAATTCTCTTCCCAACATATTTAGTTAATGAAATTAATAATATCAATAAAACCAAGCATGCTTCTCAAATATTCAAACTTCTTATTAAGCAGAGACTTTGTTAACACATCGACTACCTATTCATTGGTTAGAACATATTGTAGTTTCATGATCCCATATTGTACCAAACTTCTAATATAGTGGTACTTATTGTTGATATGCTTCGTCCTTGCATGAAACATGAGATCTCCATGCATCTTAATTCTTATTTAATTATCACAATTTATCATAGTAGGAATTAGAGGTTTCTCAAACAAATCTGGCAAAAGCTTCCTTAACCATAAAACCTCCTTTCCTACTTCACATGCAGCCACATACTTAACTTCAACACTACTTAAAGCAACATGATCTTGTTTTCTATTCATCCATGAAATTATCATAGATCCCAAACTAGAACATCCAACAGTAGTGCTTCTTCCATTGGTCTCATTACCACCCTAATTAGAATCTGTAAAACCTATTAGCTTGACTTCCTTGGTATCTTACTTTAGGTAGTGATGAATAGTACCTCATAGATATATCAATATACGCTTGGTAGTTATGCAATGATCATGACGAGGCTCCAACTGAAATCTACTATGCGTGTTCACAACAAAACATATATCTAGCCTAGTGTTTATTAGATACATCAAAGAACCCACCAACTTTTATAGGAGGTAGGATCTATGATACTTGAGTGAGATATTCTCAACTTCTTGAGATTGGCAATCATGGGAGTATTCGTGTGCCTAGAATCAATCATACTGAATTTTTGCAATAAATTAATTATATACTTTAGTTGCCTCAAATAAATCTCCCTAGGTTTCTTCTTTACTTCCAAACCTAGGAAATATTGCATTAGACCCACATCCTTCATCTTAAATTTAACTGCCAACATCTTCTTACATTCTTGTATCCTTCGTTCTACACCTACAATAAATAGATCATCCACATATAGTATAATAATGTCTAGCTCATTATCCACAACCTTCATATAGAGATTTTGATTAACATAAGTTTTGATGAACTTGATTCTTAGAAGTCATGCATCCATTCTTGCATACCATGCCCTAGGAGATTGCTTCAAACCATACGGGGCCTTCTTGAGTCTACAAACATGAGTATCTTTGCCATTTATTTCAATGTCTTGAGGTTGTTCAATGTATACTTATTTATCTATGTTCCTATTCAAAAATGTTGTTTTTACATATATTTGATGGATATTCCATGCCATTGTTGCAACCAATGAAACCAAAGATCTTATAGTAGTATATCTTGCAGTAGTTGTAAAGGTTTCTTCATATTCTATTCCTTCCTTTTGAGAGAAACCCCTTGCAATGAATCTAGCTTTGTACTTGTCTATTCTTCCATCAACAATGTGCTTGATCTTCTAGATCCATTTATAGGTGACAATTGAATTGTCAACTGGTCTCAGAAGGATAAATTCCCAAACCCTATTATTCATGATGGATTGATATTCTTCCTGCATAGCCTTGTTCCATACTTCTTGATGAGCAACTTCCTATAATGTAGTTAGTTCAACTTCTATTAGTTTTTTCATCTATGAAGCCTATCCAAAATATATTTTTTGTCTTTTTCTTTCTCTAAAAGTTATTTTTGTATCTTTGTGTCCTTGATCATCTTCAAGAGTAGCCTTTAACCAGTTTGGCATCTTCCTTGTGTTAGGTATGATCATAGGTTGAATAGGCTCACTTGTTCCTTCTTCTTCTTCTTGGTTTGTACATAGTAGGATTTTCATCATGCTCTTCTTCTTCGAATAGTGGTATGTCTTCATCATCAAAATCCATATGAATAACTTTGGATCTCTTGTAGGTATGATTTTCATCAAATATAACACCCCTTCTTATTTCAATATACCTTTCTTCCTTGATGTAGATTCTATATTCCTTTGAAGAAATACTGTAGCCAACAAAAATCCCTTTAATGCTTGTAGAATCAAGCTTCTTTAATTTTTCATTTGGAACATAGATATAGGTAGGACATTCAAAGATTCAAATATGGTCAACACATGGATTTATTCCTGTGAATGCTTATTCATGTGTCATATTATCAAGGATTCTATGAGGACTTATATTTTGTTTATAAACAATATTAATTGCAAATTCTCCCCATGCAAATTTAGGAATATAATGATAAAAAATCATTGTTTGTATACATTCTTCAAGTGTTCTATTCCTCCTTTCTGTATCTCCATTTTGTTCGACATTGTAGGGAATAATGATCTTCCTCTTAATTCTTGCTTCTTTGCGATATGCAATTATTTATTTTGAAGTGTATTCACCAACATTATTGGATCTAAAAGCCTTTATTCTTCTTTCAGTTAAGGTATCTACTTTAGACCTAAATTCCTTGAATTCTCCAAATACTTGATCCTTTGTTTTGAGTAGATAGAGCCATGTCTTTCTAGAGTGATAATAAATGAACATTACATAATAGAGATGAACTGTAAGTGATTTGTCAAACATAGGCCCAAACACATTTAAATGGATAAGTTCCAATATTTCTTTAGACCTTGCTTCAGTGCTTGTAAATGGTTTCTATGTATTCTTTCCCAAGGCATATCCCTTGGATATTCCTTCACGATCTTCTGTAATATTTGGAATTCCATTTACCAATTTGTTGAGAGATGGGAAAACATTTTAATGTAAATGTCCATATCTTCTATGCCATGGTTCAATGGGATTGATTTCGATGTGAACTAGGGCTTGAGTAGATGGTGTTAATACTATATATAAACTTCCTTCATGAAATCCAATAACTCTAGCTTTATCAATGCTTCAATATTTATCCCAAGCAAAAATCTTTCCATCTACAAAAGAAACTCTATCACCTTTATCTTCTAAGCAATAAATTGAAAGTAAATTATTTTTCAAACCTAGAACATAGAGTATATTTTTGAGATGTAGCTTTGCTCCAATGTACAACTTCAAAGAGGTTGATCCTAGTCCTTCAAAAACATTCCTTTTTTTGTCTCCCAATTCCACTGCATGAGAATATTATTCCTTTGATATAGCGTGAAGTTGTTTTCTATCTCGTTTCATGTGTCTTGATGCTCCACTATCAATAATCCATGAACTTTCATCATTGATTGAACTTGTGAGTGTAGCTAAAAACCCTTTTCTTTTGACCTTATTGAATAAGTTGTAGATGGTTCTTTTGATCCATCTTCCCACAATATTGAACCCATTTTCAAGTATCTTATCATAGAGGGAGTATCCCTTTCTTTCAAGCAAACATAGTGATCTCAAATCTTTCTTGACCTGAGCTTTGATACCATGTTGAGAAATCAATCCTAGTAGAATTAGGGTTAGATTTATCTTTCTGATAATTACTTCTGAATTATGTTGTCTTCTTTGATATATTTATTATATTATATTTCATCAAGAAATTACCAAATTATGTGTGTATGAAGATCACAAGAACAAGGGACACAAGATGTAGGCATTATGTCAGGGAAAAACCCTATCTAGGGGAAAACCGAGTAAAACTTATTATTTTAGTAGTTAAGACAAGATAATCGAAGACTCTTAAACCTAGACATAGTCCTCCTCCAACCACCAAGTAAACCCTTCCTTCCAACAACTTTGATCTAGATTTTCGACCTTGCAATAATAAAATTTTGACCCAACAAATCTAGAATTTTGACCTTGCAATAATAAAATTTCGACCCAACAAATCTAGAATTTTGACCTTCCAACAACAGAATCTTTGATTCAACACTTTCAAAATTTTGACCCTCCCAGCAATAGAACTTTGATCAAGAAAATAGCCCAGTAAATTGACATAAAAGAGAGAGAGAGAGAGAGAGAGAGAGAGAGAGATAGACCAAAAACTTCGACTTGTACTTCTTCCTTCTTCCCCTAGAACTTCCCATTTTTTCTGCACTTCCTTGATGTGTATCTAACTTGTTGAGTTGATGTCTAAATATATTGAACTTATCTTGTATATATAGTCTATTATGTGGGTCTAATTGTCCTCTTGTAGATCGACCACATGAGATTAGGGATGACATGGTGTGGAGGAGATAAAATACATTTTTGACTAAATAAAATTATTTTTACATGATACAAAAGCCCAAGAAGGATCACATTAAATGGACAATGACTCTAATGACTCGGTATAAAACCTAGAAGTCAACAATGGGTACTTTGACCTATAAAATGATGACCCGAGCATGAAACGCATATTTGAATAAGTAATTGTAGTAATAATAATAAAATATTTTTGATTCTTTGACTGAAATATAAATATGAAAACCAAACCTAGTTATGTTCTTTAACATCAAAGAAATACTATGATGACAAATAAAAGAAATTATATGATATGAAAATGGGATCTATCATTGATGAGGAGTACACTAGTATATTTTTGGAGTTATTGAGATATGTGTCTTACCTCAAGGAGGAGAAGGCCAAGATTCAAACATTCATCAGTGGGTTTTTGGTAGCATTGAAGGGCATGATTGAATTTGATGAGCATAGATCATTGGAGGAGCCCATCCGAAAGCTAAAGCATTATTATGGCAATCAAACCATAGATCTGAGACTAAGTGGCACTGAAAAGGTAATGATAAGAATAAAAGAAAATGTGATAAGAAGAGAACAATACCTCAAGATACATGTAACAAAGAGAATGCAACACTGCATAAGAAGTTCAATGCATCTAACAAAGGATGAGGATTTTGGTTTGAGGAGAACAAGGGTGATGATAAGAATCCCTTACGGTGTTGGAATTTTGGAGGAGATCATTACAGGAGAGATTACCATAGCATAAGAGTAGTAGACTGTAGATATATAGTGCACTGGAGGCACAAGCAATAAAGGATTTTTGACAGAGTCTTCCTTGGATCTATGAAGCATTGGATAACAGGTAGGTAGATCATGAGGCATCTATTATTAATATGCATGGTAAGCTTTGTGATCAAGTTGTTTCTATTTTGATTGCCCTAGATCTAATTATACTTATGTTAATCCTAAGTTGGTGGATAAGTGTGGTTTGAATAAAGAAGTGCATGCAAAATACTGGGTAGTGAAGTTGGCTACAGGTACAAAGAAGAAAGTTCATCATTGGGTAAGAGCTTATGCATTTGAGTTGAATGGTAATCCTGCATCAACACATTTGAATTTATTTTTGTTAGGTACATATAGTATTCTTTTGGGTATGATAGAGATGTATCTTCATAGGACAAAGGTGGATTGTTATATTGAGTGCTTGGATGACAATGGAGAATAGATAATTTTGTAGGGTAAGAAGAAGAAAACATCAGTTAGAATGGTGAAAAATATTCAACCGAAGCACAATCATAGGAAGGGTGTGTGTTATTTGCAGTGCATATTTCTAGTGATAAAGGTACAAAAGTTGAGGATGTAGAGGTATTAAGCAGATACTTGATCTGATAATGGTTTCATGATGTATTTACCACAAATATTTTAGTGTTGCCACCTCAGAAGGAAGTGAACTTTTCTATTGAGTTGGTATCAGGGAAAGCATCGGCATCTAAGGCACCATAAATGATGAGCACATTGGAGTTGGTGGAGTTGAAGTTGAAATTGAAGGAAATGCTTGAAAAGGGATGCATTATGCCAAATGTATTGCCTTGGTGTGCACCTATATTGTTTGTAAAGAAGAAGGATGGTACTCCCATGTTATGCATTAATTAAAAGTAGCTAAGCAAGGTGACTATGAAGAACAAGTGTCCATTGGGGATTGATGACTTTTTCAATTAGTTTAAGGGAGAAACAATGTTCTCGAATATTGACTTGAGATCAGGATATCATCAGGTACACATTAAGGAAGAGGACATTCACATGATTGCTTTCCATAGTAGGTATGGGAATTATGAGCTTGTTGTAGTTCCATTCAATTTGAATAATTCTCCAGCTACTTTTATGTTCTTGATGAATAGTGTGTTGCGTCCTTATCTAGACAAGTTTGTTATTGTATTCATTCATGATATATTGATATATTCTAAGAATGAGGAAGAACATGCCAAACACTTAGAAACAATATTGATATTGCTAAGATAGTGTCAGTTGTATTCCAAGCTTAGAAAATGTAGTTTCTTTTAGACAAAGGTGCATTACTTGGGGTATGTGGTTTCCAAGAAAGGCATAACAGTGGATCCAAAGAAGATAAGGGTTATCATGGAATGGGAATTTCCTAGAAATGTGGATGAGGTAAAATCATTCATGGATTTAGCAGGTTATTATAGGAGGTTCAACAAGAAATTATCCCACATTTCTTCTCTCATTACATCGTTGCAAAGGAAAGGTACAAATTTTGAATGGACAAAGGAATGTGCAACAAGTTTTGAGATGTTGAAGCAATTGTTGAAATAATCTACAGTGTTAAAGATTGAAAATTCAGACAAAGAATTTGTGGTATGTACAAATGCTTGCAATAGAGGACTTGGTGGAGTTCTTACGCAGGAAGGCTAGGTGGTATGCTCAGAATCAAGGAAAACTAATGAGAACAAGAAAAATTATCTGACACGTGATCTTAAGTTGGGAGTGGTCATACATGAATTGAAGATGTGGAGGAACTATCTTCAGTGCAGGAGGTTTGTATTGATGAGCGATCACAGTGGATTATGGTATCTATTTGACCAACCAAATTTGAATACTAGGAAAGTTAGTTGGTTGGCCATGACCAATAAGTTCGACTTTGAGATCAGGTAAATTAAAGGTAAAGAGAACATAGTTGTAGATTATAAAAAACTTGGCGAAAATTCCATGTAATAAAGTTAATAAAGGAAAACTAATAACCATGGCTGATGGGACACTTATTCCAAGTTGAATGTTGGGAAAACCATCCTACTGTGGGTGTTCATTTGGTTTATTATGGACAAGAAAATTGGAAAAGGAAATGCAAAAGGAATTTGGAAAGGCAAAATGGACTTTTTGGCACATTTGTTTATGGAAATAATGGAAATTAGGAGAAAATTAAGGTGAAAGGTCACAAAATGAAGAAAATATAGGCCTCATTGACAAAAATAATTTTTAGGATAAGTTGGTACCATTGTTAGTTTAGTTTTGGAGCTCTATCATTATTCTCTCTCGCTCTCTCTCACTCTTGGACACTTAGAGTTTTCCTGGAGCACTTTGGCATTGCATCAAGAAAGGAAAAGAAGGCAAGAGAAAGGAAGGATTAAGCAAGGAAAAGTAGGATCAAATAGTTACAACAGGGTTCTTTTCAGGTATCGATTTGCATGTGTGTTTTCCTTGCTAGATTTGGCATGCCTGGTATTGCATGTGGTTCATTGTTGTTATGGAATGGGTTTTTCCACGTGTGATAGTGTTCTCAACTTAGCCTTTCCATTTGTAGATAGCCATGGTGTGATGGGGTTCTCATGTTTTGGTTGAGTTGGATTTTCAGATGGATTCGAAGTTGAGTGAGGTGGATCTTTGAATAAAAGAACACATGGTCTAGTAATCCATGAACTGGATAGCGGGTCATGGTAAATCCATATTTTGTGTTGCTTCAGTAGGCCTAGGAATCTTTGACCGTGAATGGCAAGATATCTGGCAAAGCCTAGAGGTGGGTGCTCTCCATCAGGCCTAGTAGCCCCGAAATGGGATATGTGATATAGCCCGGAGAGTGGGTCTTGGTTTAGGGCCTAGTGATCTGGTGTCAATTTTGGTAAAGCATAAGAGGCTAGGAGATAGGAAACACCCTCATGGTATATGGGGAGAAATCCTGTGGCATCCAAGCTTGTTTTGGCCTTGTGATCTGGTGGATATCATGGCAAAGTCTATTATTACATGTTTATTATTTTGGTTTAGTGATATGGTGTGGATTACGGTAAATCTTTGTTTCTATTAATGAGGGTGAGGTGGTTTAGCCTCTGGATGCCATGATTGGTTCCTTTGGTTTGAGACCCACATTCATGCTTGGGACATGGCACGTGGGTTATTGGATGAAGAGAGATTTCGATCATCCAATCTACGGTTGGGTGGAACATGGTAGTCCCATTCTGGGTTGGCCTTTGCATTCATTAATAAGAGTTTCTTTCCTTGGTATCTTATGTGTAAATGTATTGGTTTATATGTGGATTCTATGGCTGATGTATCCTTGATATTTCTATTATTATTATGTTGGTTATAAGCATGTATTATGATAGTGATAATGTATGGATCTCCTCATGTTTTGATTTGTAAATGAATGAATAATGTATATATGACCTAATAGATGACAATGCAACTAATGATAGAAGGGAATAATGCTTATTAGTGATTCTCAGATAAGTATGAGACCTCTATGCTCAGATATGTTGTTTAAACCTATAGATTACATATTTGTGATATGTTTGAAGAAATTCATGTCATGGCTAGTAGGGTCTAGTCATGCCCTTGTTCAAGTAATTTAAGTTGTATCATTACTCTATTGTTATCTTTCAGTTATGAAAGTGTCATTGATTTCTAGGTAGTGTCCTAGGCTCTAGGCCCAAAAAAGGGGCATAAATTTTAGAGTTGTAGGCATAGGTCCGAGGAGAAAAGTCCCTAGAAACATGCATACCCATGTTGTGGGGGTGTCTAAAGCCTTCTAGACGCATGCATATCCATATCAAGGGAGTATATCGGGGGTTAATGGTTTAAAAAAACATTGGGACCCAGGGGCTAGTTTCCTGAGTGGTTGGTATGGCTCGTGGGAGTTTTTTGCTAATGTGGAAGGTTTGTATGGTTTGTTTCTGTCGAATCGACTTCCTTAAGATGAATTAGGAGGTTGAATACCATTATAGTGGACTCGCATTGCATATTTACCTTGGTTGGCTAGTTACTTGGGTAGATGTAGGATGAGGTTGTTAGAGAGTGGTATTAGAGCATGGTTCACCCATTGTACTGGATGGGTGGTGTGCATTGGTCTTGCATTCATGTCAGTTACACATGTGTTAATAATCCTTGTGGTATATATGTTTGTTGCATATGCATGGTTTCAGTCATGGTTGTAGTGATATCACCATGTGAAAGAAGATGTTGGTTTTGTGAAGTGTGTCGTCATGAGTGTATGATTGGTTGTGCATTTTTGTGTTTGTTAATGCTTACATGTTGTCAAATGTGAATTCGTATGGTTGTTGTTATCATGCATGGTCATGATGTGTAGTTGATATGGTCATGCATTGATGACTGGAATCTAGCTAGAATGATGTTTATGTGTTGATACACTTGTTGGTTATGTGTATATATATTGTTATGAATATGTTTGTACATGTATTACATTTATTTGGTTGACCTTGAATATGAGATATCCTCCCCGAATTTTTCTAAGGTATTTTTGTTTATTGTGATTTGGTTTAGCTGATATAGTATGCCTTGCAGGAAAGAGATCAAAAATGACTAGCAAGATGGTTGAATACCAAGATTCTCCCTATAAATCAGATAAGAAATGAAGTGTTGGTTACTCTTCTAAGTTAGCAAACACATTGAGAAGCTTGAAGGAAGAAATAAGGAGTTGTAAGTTGGACAATGACAAAATCATGCTCGCACAAGAGAAACAAGTAGATGTTAATGTAATACTTCTTAAGAGTTCGTCGGAATTTCAGCAATAGGGGCCACTTTGGATCAGCCATCGGCAGGGGGACAAAACTAATGGGGGCATATGGAAGTAGGTCTTATGGTGGTCATAGGTTGGATATAGATGACAAAGTGATATATGGGAGGATGTTGGATACTACGGATAAGAGAGGTGATGGACATAGGTACTACTCTAGTTCTAGTTCTGATAGGGATTATGGTCATCATCATTATCATCCTTATAGGAGGAGTGATAAGGGATACTTTCTAGATGAATTTAAGAAATAAAAGGCACTTATGTTTGATGGATATTTGAAGAAGCTATAAGATGAAGAGGCTTGGAAACTTGGCATGAATTTCTTTGAGTTGCATAATTACATATATAATATGAAGGGCATAGTAGCTATCTTTAGCCTGAGAGGTAAATAAAATTTATGGTGGGAAGATGTGAAGCAGGTCAAAGACATTAGGACAGGGGACTTGAGTTGGCATGAGTTCTAGAGGATTTTCTGGAAGAAGTACTTGTTAGAAAGGTACTATGATGGTAGGGCCAAAGAATTATACGAGCTAAACATGGGATCAATGATAGACGAAATGTACATGACTAATTTCCTGGAGCTATTAAGGTATGTACCATATATTAAAGATGAGAAGGCTAAATTTCAACAACTTTTCAATGGTTTGACATTAACATTTAGAGATCAAATTGAGAATGATGAGCCTTGGTCACATGAGGAAGTTATTGGGAAATTGAAGCATTGCTATGAATAGTCAAAGCATAAGAATAAATCTCAGCAAGGATGGAAAGGAAAAGATAAAGGTAAAGGTAAATGAGAATTGAAAAGAGTAAGGCCTCAGAATGCAGAAGAGAGAGAATGTGGCACCACAAAAGAAGTTCAATGCAGCTAGATAGGGACATGGATCATAGCAGCAACATAGAGGGGATGGTATTGGATGGTTGGAGTGTTGGACATAAAGTAAGGAACACCTTAAGAGAGGTTTTCCACACACTAAGAGTGATAGTCCTCAGATCTCTAGTGCACAAGAGGTGCATACTTGGGGATGCTAGTTAGAGCGTTCCTCGTATCTATGCAACACTCGATAATAGGTAGGAAAACCATCAAGCATCTATCATTGAGATGGAATAATCTTTCTCATCAAGTTGTTTCTATTTAGTTGAACCTGGATGTAATTATAATTATGTTAGTGTTGACTTGGTGAATAAGTGTGGTTTGAATAAAGAAGTACATCTAGAATATTGGTTAGTGCAGTTGGTTACAGGTACAAAGAAAAGGGTTCATCATTGGGTAAGAACTTGTGCATTTTAGTTGAATGGCATGTCTACATCAGTGCACTTGAATATATTTCCATTGGAATCATATAGTATTATATTGTTATGAAAAATCCATTACGTGTTTGGATGACAATGGGGAACAAAGAGTCTTACGGGGAAAGAAGAAATCCACATTAGTTAGTATGGTGACAATTATGTAGGAAAAGCACAATCACAAAAAAAGGTGTGTGTTATTTGCAATGCATGTTTTTAGAGACAAAGATGAGGAAGTTGAGGATGAAAATGCTTTGAGAAAGTACCTAGTTTTATAGCAGCTTCACGATGTGTTTCCCAAAATTACTTTAGAGTTTCCACCTCACAGCGAATTAGACTTTTATATTGAGTTTGTACCAGGGGCAATACTAGCATAAAAAACACCTTATAGGATGAGCACACCTGAGTTGGTAGATTTAAAGTTGCAGTTGAAAGATATGCTTGATAAAGGATACATTAGGCTAAGTGTATATCCATGGGGCCAACCGGTATTGTTTGTGAAGAAGAAGGATGGCACTCTTAGATTATGCATTTATTACAAGAAGTTTAACAAAGTGACTCTCAATAATAGGTATCCATTGCCAAAGATTGATGAACTGTTTGATCAGATGAAGAGAGCAGCATTGTTCTCGAAGATTGATATGAGATCTAGATATCATCAGGTATGCATTAAAGAGGATTACATTTACAAGAAAATTGTCCAGACAAGGTGTAGGCATTAAGAGTTTATTGTGGTTCCATTCGGTTTGCCAAATGCTCCAGCTACATTTATGTGTTTGATGAATAGTTTGTTGCATCCCTATTTGGATATTTTTTTTATTGTGTTCATTGATGACATATTGGTATATTCTAAAAATGAAGAAGAGCATGTCAAGCATTTAGTAGTAGTGTTGAGATTGTTGTGAGAGTCAGTTGTATGCTAAGCTCAACATGTTCATTTTATTTCAGAATGAGGTACATTACTTGGGACATGTTGTCTCCAAGGAGAGAGTAGTAGTGGATCTAGAGAAGATAAGAGTTGTCATGTAGTGGGAAGCTCCTAGAAATGTAGATGAGGTGAGATACTTCATGGGATTGGCAGGTTATTACAGGAGGTTCATCAAGAACCTCTCACAGATTTCTTATCCTATTTAATCATTGCAAAGGAAAATTAAGAAGTTTGAATGGACATAGGAGTGTGAGGCCAATTTTGTGTTTCTTAAGAAGTTCTTGACATGTGCCCTAGTGTTAAAGATCGCATAATCGGATAAATAATTTGTAGTATGTATAGATGCTTGCAAGAGAGGAATTGGTGGAGTCCTTATGTAGGAAGGACAGGTAGTGTGCTATGAGTCTTGGAAAATGAATGAGCATGAGTAGAACTATATTATATATGATCTTGATCTAGCAGCAATCACACATGCACTCAAGATGTGGAGGCACTATCTTCTTGGTAGGATGTCTGTATTGATTAATGATCATAGTTGATTGAGGTATCTATTTGACCAGCCGAATTTTAACTCTAGGCAAGCTAGATGGTTGGCCATGATTAGTGAGTTTGATTTTGAGATCAGATAAATTGAAGGAAAGGAGAACAAGGTCACCAACGATCGTAGTAGGAAAATATAGGTAAATCATATAGCAACTATGAGTTCCTATGGGATAGATCTAAAAAATAGGATCTTGTAGGTAGACTAGTAGGATGACAGGTATATCGAGGTTGTGCACAAGTTGCATCATAGTACAAATACAAGTACAGGTATAGGTGCATATGTATAAGATGTGGAATATTGTCTCATGGTAGATGGACTGGTCAGGTTTAGAGATAGGATATATGGGTTAGACAATAATGAGCTCAAGAAGGTGATCTTGAGGGAGTTTCATGCAAAACCATATTTAAGTCACCCAAGCTATCAACAGACATTGATGGAAGTGAATAAATTGTATTATTGGCTAAATTTGAAGAGAGACGTAGAAGAGTTTTGGCCAGATGTTTGGATTTTTCAGCAGATAAAGGTAGAGTGTTAGCATCCAGGTGGAATTCTACAATAGATATCGATTCCATAATGGAAATCAGATGTCAATTCCATGGAATTTATCATAGGTTTGCTGAGGACAATGAGATATCATGATTCCATCATGGTTTTTGTGGAGAGTTGACAAAGGTTGTGCAATTCATTCCAGTGAAAACTACATATTCATCTAGTGGTGTGGCACAGGTGTTCATCATAGATGTATTTAGATTGCATGGTGTTCCAAAGAAGATTGTATCAGAAAATGATGCAAATTTCAATTCCTAGTTTTGGAAGGAGTTGTTTGTAGGATTAAGTACAAATTTTTTCTTTAGTACAACTTATCATTCATAGACAGATGGAAAAACAAAGAGGCTCAACAGGATATTGGAGGATATATTGAGGATGTACGTGATGCATCAACAATGACAGTAGGAAGAGTATCTTCCACTGGTAGATTTTTTTTGCAACAAAGGGTATCATGAATCTTTGAAGATGAGTATTATTAGTGTCAGTGCTTTCACGCTGCCATCAGTGATCAAATTTATCTTTTGCATTTCATATTAGGTGTCCCATTCTGATGAGCTGCACTCCATTAGGTCATGGATCAGCTAATGATATGGTTTCATTTCATTTGTCCCTCATGCTATATACCTGCTGGCCTATTTCACATATTTTTTCAGTCATTCATATTCATTCCCGTTCACATCATTTATAAAAATCAGTATTAGACTTTAGTTGCACTAGGTCTTAGGGTTTTTCACCATGGTCATTCAAAAGAGTGATAAATTCCAAAAGACACATGAGGGGGTAAATAAAGTTCAACAAATCATAAATTTCCTTTTTGTAAGCTAAATAAAGCTCTTTAACCTCAAAACTTGTTTTGAGGTAAAACAAAGCATTTGTATTTTATTGTTTCATTTCCATGTAATTTGATGTAATTTTATGGTTCCTATATGTAATAAGTATTATTCAGTTGCTCCTAGTCATCTTGCCAATTCCTGCCACTGCAAAAGCAAAACATCAAAGCATCAGTTCATTAAATTGCAAAGGAAAAAGGTCAAACTTCAAAAGAGAAAAACAAAGCATTTGAAAAGGTCATCAAAACTTTTTAAATAGTGGGTTTTGAAAGGAGAAAATTTTAAATGAAATGGTACATAAAGAAAAATCATGGTAGAAAGCCATTTCATTGTGAAAACGTCAAGTGGAGAGCAAAAAATCATGATTTCTGAGCAAAAGAGGGAGAAAAATTGAAATTTGAAGAAAATTGGTAGGCGCTGTGCATTGGGAGGCTGGTGCTGCACATCAGGCCAACACTCTGCATCAGAGGAGTTTTTCTAGTGTAATTTTACACTGGCACTATGCATATAACTAGAGTTACGCACATGTTAGGTGGCGTTGCGCACTTGTCTACAAAGCTTCAAAACGGTTCAGATCAATCTAATTCACTTCAAATCTCTCAATGGCCCACTAAGCAAGTAAGTTAAGCTCCCTTCCTAGCTAAATGAGGTTTTCTCATTAATTATGGTGATTGTTATCTCTTAAGAAACTAAACCCTAGCTATCCTCTACACTCTCTCATACATTTGCAAAGGGTATTTATTTTCCATTTTGATTTGCAAAAGGTTTTAGTTTTCCGCTGTTCTGATTCCCTAATCCATTTTCTCTAAACCCTAATCCTCTATATATGAACTCCTCTACACACTATTTTCACAAACCCTAGACCCTACATACAAAACCCTTTATTCACCATCAATATTCATAGTCATCAAAACCAATGGAGAGGGATAGTGATTATTACATGGAGGAAGATACCCTTAGTGATAGTTCTAGGGAAAGGAATTTGTAGCAGAGGAAGCCTCACAAAGGGGGTAAGATAATCAAGTAGGATCCCATTAGTATGAAGGAAATACTTGCTTATCCACTAGCCATCTCATGCTTTAAACATCAGTCATGTTTTGAGTTTTGTGAAATGGTAGAGAAGGTTAAGTTTCATCATGAATTAGCAAGGTTGTTTGTAACAAATATGGGAAACAATGTAGTAAATCTTGCTGGAGTCACATTTACTTTGTCACCTACTATTATCTTAGAGGCTATAGGCATTCCAGATGTAGGTGAGAAATGGAACAAAAGACAGAACATTGACCGGGAGTACTATGAGCCTTATATTAAGGCTAAATACCATAGCAAAATCAGAAGTGTTACCTTTCAAATTCTTGGAGGACGGGTTTGCTTCATTGATGAAGGTCATCATCAAGTATTTTACTTGTGAGGGTAGGTTCTCCAGATTATATGCTTATCATATTATATTTTTGATGCACTTTAACAGGGTGAGAATGATGAACATCCCCTACTTCATATGTAAAAACATAGAGAAGACGACACTTTTTGCGAGAAAGAAACCCTACCCACAACAACTCAACAACATTTATCATTTCTCTTTAATTAAAATTGTTATTTTACATTAGCTGAATCAGCTGGGAATTCCATGGGAAACCTTCATTTCTCATGAAGTGTTCAAAGGCCCTCAAATATTTTCATCAGTGCATCAGGAGGAAGGTGGACCTTTAGGACAACAAAAGGTTCAAGAAACTAAAAATGTGGGGATACCTGTGTTTTTGACTTATGAGAGAGGCACTAGGATGCTCTTTGCAGTTGCCAAGTGATTATTATCTCCACAAAGAGTGGAAGGGGTCTCGCCTTCATCTACAAACCACAGGAAACGCTATCTCCACCTAGAGTGGAAGGGGCTTTACCTTCTTCTCCAGCTAAATAGGTACAGGTTAGGCAGCGATAGAAGGGCAGAGATAAAGGAAAGAAAAAGATGCATGAGGATGATCCTAGTGATGGAAAAGAGAGAGATTTTGTCCCTGTTGACCATGAGGAAACACAAGGAGTGAATGTTGTGGACTTAGGTGCTCAAAATCCAAGGAGTGTCAAATATTTGATCATAAAGGAGCAAAAGGCTGACATTCAAGCCCTATCAATCAATTTGGAAAGAGAAAAATGGATCATTAATTACCTTGAGCAAGGAAACAAGCAATTAATTGACAAGCAGATTATCATGGAGTTGCAAATGCTTACAGAAGAGAGACAAGAGGAAAAGAAGGCAAAGGTCAAGATGACCTCGATTGAAAAAGAAATTGAAGATGTCTGAGAAAATTGGTTAGAAAGGGTGAACATTCACCTTAAGAAGTTTCTAGAGAAGGCCAATAAGGAAAAGAAAATGCTACGCCATATGGCTTATCATTATTTGACCAGGAATAGGATATGCAACATGAGGATTAAGAAACTTAAGGAAAGATTAAGGAGGGCCTTAAAATGCAGAAATAAGGAGGATAAGCTTAATATCTTGGCTGATGTTAAGTTGGCCAAACAAAGAAACCCATGAAGTAGCTTTGAGCCAAAACTGGAAAAATTTTGAAACAATTTTGTCAATTTCAAAATTTTGAAGTATGCAACATAGGAAATTTTGATTTGATTAGTGCATCCTTAGGAGAAATGGCTTATATATCTAGATTCAACATCAAGAGGACATTAATCCCTAAAATTTTCATCTCATTTGGATCAAAACTACCCTCTACCCATAGGAAGCAGGCTTTGAAGAATTCATTTTTGAAGGGGCAAATGACCTCCAAATAAGGAAATTCAAGATGTTTTAGAAACCAGACAGATAGATCTTTCCAGAAAGCTATATTGGGTCTAATTTGGTGGAGTATAAGACCTTCAAAAACTAGCTATAAGTGGCACTACGTATACAGGAGATGGCATTGTGCATATAGCTGATTTTGCCAATTTTGCCCAGAACTCCGAAATTTTTCCTAGTTTGACTACCAGTTGGCTTTTTCTCTTCTCCTTGGCAAATTTACGATTGTAAATAATGTAATGCAATGTAAATATCAATTTAAAATGACTTGAGGGGGTATATACATTAGCTACAAGTGGTTTGGAAGTGAATGTATCAGTTTCCTTGGTATTAGAGGCAAGCTATTCCTTGCCTATTTTCTTGTTCCTAGTTTATATGTGGTTGAAACAGTTCCTAATCCCTTGGATTCAACCCTTGATGGCTAGCTTAGGTGGTTTTCTTGCCTATATTATGTACTTTCTTAGTCATTTGTAAAGGTTGGACTCTTTTGGAAGTGGTGCACATATTGTATACTTGTATCAGCAGATTGGCAAGGAATAAAGCCAGGTTTTGTGGCTATTTTTGTGGGATTCTTGTGATACTGTGTTTTTGTATTGTTTCTTCTTCTATAATGAGTTATTCTTATGTGTTATATGTTTCAAAACCTTTTCCATTATTCTAAACTAAATGAATCAAGATAAATAGGCAAAATACATTGATAATAGTGCTTTTCCTTGGGAATGCATTTAGTTCTTGATTTTTTCAATAGTTTGAAAAGGATTCATAGTCTCCACATGGCCTCCTCAGCCCCTCAATAGTCTTAAACCAACCATTTCACTCGATTACTAGTGCATAAACACTTATCTATCTCGCCCCATAGAGCATGTCTGCATCCTTGTTTTGATTTCTCAGACCTAAGATGCCTCCTCCATTTGATCCAGCAGCCAAACCTTCAAAATAAAAAAAAAAAATCCTAGAGCTACTATACCTAGCCTAAAATATATTCTTATTTTATTCATATCCACTGAGATTGACAAGGAGAGAGCCCTCTCTCAACCTGGTAGGGCTAGCTACCAAGTTAAGTGTGGTTTGTGGTTATCCTAGGATTGCCTCCCTTCAGCTCAAGGTCGATCTAAGCTCTAACATAG
>APFE030241320.1:0-13517 GCA_000404065.3 Pinus taeda
CCCCCACCCCAGCCATGCAAAGGACCTACAACCACATTAGTTTTCTCATCATGGAAAGAGAAGTACCATAACAGTGTCAGTGTTAGTGTTAATTTCATAGCACTAATGTCAGAGCACTCACAGATGTAATGGCCACTGAGGAAACTAATTTTTTTTTTTCACTTGTTATGCAGTGACAAATATATAAAATAAAGCACTCTCCACCAAGGGAATTATGCCCAAACAAACTTGTTAGGGCGATAGGAAATTGGAAACAAGATTCCTAGAAAATTAAAAAATTATTTTGAATTCCTAGACAAATAGAATAACTTGGTGTTTATGTCAAAATATTATTAAAAATATATAGAAAAAATAATCAGAAACATGTTGTAAATATAATAGTTAATAAGTAATATATAATATTGAGATTAGATATTAAATAACATATAATATTAATAATAAAAAATATTCGAATATATTATCAACTAATATTAAATAAGAAAAAAAAAAATTAATCTATAAATATAGATTTTAATAAATTTAATAAATTTAGAAAATATTAATATATAATATATGGTGGAAGTGACTAATGAATCGTCACCCCTTACCTAAGCATTCTCCATACATATATATATATATGAGAGACAAACATCGAACCTCAGGTATTATATTATATTCAAGGCATTGTCTACGTTTGTGTCAACTTTTACAGGGCTGCACAATAACATTAATATATTTTCCCTTTTTAGTTTCGACTGAAACTTTTGGATGAAAAGTTCTACTTTTTTTATATTTAGAGTTCTGACACATAAGTTTAGGTCCCATTTAATGGGAATGGAGGAAAAGTATCACCTTTATTGTTTGTGCTCCATACATGAAATCCATAACAACTTTTGATGGACAAGTCGCTATTAAAATATAAAAAAGAGGTTAGGTTCATTTGAAATAAGTTGCCTATCTAGCAAGTGAAGTATGTTGCATTACATTAACGCTACAGTTGAAAGGAAGAATGTTAGAACACATCCTTGATTTTAAATATTATATTGTTTTTATATGACCTTTTTTAAAATATAATGTATATAATATTTTTATATATTAGAGTATAGAAATGTTATAATTTAGAGTTTAAGAAAGTTTATATAATTTATGGGATGTAAAATCGTGAGTATTAGGGTATATTTTTAAGATTTATAAGGTGTAAAATAGTTAGCTTGTGTGGGGCTTAATAAAAAATTAAGTTATATGTTTTGGAGAAGGTTTGAGGATTGGAATGATTTTTTTTTAGAGAATTAAATTATTTTAAGGGTATCTAAATTCATTAAGCTTTGTAGAATTTTGGTGATAGTATCTTATGATAGTATTTTACTAATGAGTTTTAAAGTATATTTTTAATATTTATGAGGTGTTAAATAGTTAGTTTGTATAGGGCTTAATTTTTATTAAGTTATATGTTCAAATTTTTTGGAGAGGGTTATGAGGTGTTAAATAGTTAGTTTGTATAGGGCTTAATTTTTATTAAGTTATATGTTCAACTTTTTTGGAGAGGGTTTGAGGATTGGAGTGATTTTTTAGAGAATTAAATTAGTTGAAAGAATAACTTCGGCATAAATCACATGTAGACAGACATTTGTCGACGCGTTTTGAACCAACTAGTGTGGTTCATCGTCAGGACAAGTTGAAGAAACCGATCCAGCTTAGCATGTTAAATAGTCTGAGCAGAGTCTCCAACGACTAAATTGACTAACAACTAACTTTGATCTTAAGACCCAGGACAAATTATTATTTATTAATTTAATATTATTATTATTTATTATTATTATTATTATTATTATTATTTAATGAAAAATCAAAGCTTAAAATAAAAATAAATAATAATACAATGTTGGTTTAAAAAAATTTTATTTATTTATTTATTTAAATTAATTATTATATAATATTATAATATATAATTATATATATAAATAATATAATTATAATATATTAATAAAAGGTATAATATAGGTCGAGATTTTCATTTAATTAATTTAATATATTTTAATGGTTAGTTTAAAAAGTAATTTATTAATTTATTAATAACATAATATATAATTAAAAATTATAAGTTAGATTAAACACATATGAATAAAAATAAAATAATTATAATATATTATTTTAAAAAGGAATTTATTTATTTATTTAGAGAAATTATTATTAATATTATTAATATTATATATAACTTAGGGTTTAAGTAAGTTAAAAAATAATAATAATAATAACAAATAAGAGGCGAGTAAAAAAAATAAATTAGAAGATAAATAACTAAAATAAATAATAAATAAAAATTATATATAAATAAAAAGAGCTAAAAATGAGGAGGGGGCAAAAAAACCAACTAAGAAGAGAGTGCTGGAATACAGGACCTACTGATTTTCCAGCCATTATCTCTATTGAGATTGCTCGACCTCTTCTCAATCTCAATAGCTTCCCTAAATTTACGATGATGGAACTGAGTAACTTTGGCAACAACCTTGGCCTCCTCAATACACACCTGATGCTTGGTCTTTTCCACATGCTCTCCTAAAGCCGAAGACTTGGATCTCCCATGTCTTAGGTCAGCCGCATGTTCGCAGATCCTTTGATGGATGGAGCACCTAGTTTCCCCAATATAGGGGGCCCCACATGAACAAGGGATCAAGTAGACACCCTTCATGTCCTTGGGGTTAACGACATCTTTCACCGATCGGAGGGAGTTGCGAATGGTGTTGAGGGGCCTAAAGGTTGAGGGAATATCATACCTTTTAAGGATCCGAGCAATCTTGTCCATGGTTCCTTGGACATAGGGAAGATGGACACCTAGACGTCGCTCTTTAGGCTCTTTCCTAATTAACACATTTTTAGAGGCTTTTCGGAAAGCCTTCTGACCTAGGCGCCTGCTATATCCATTCTCCACAAAGACATTAAGGAGATGGGATCTCTCCTTATCAAAGCTCTCACAATCAGAGATCCTAACGGCACGAGTAGCAAGGGTGTTAAGAACACCCATCTTTTGAGCAGGGAAATGATGGGAATCGACATGAAGATACTGCTCAGTATGTGTTTTCTTTCGGAACACAGAGTGGGATAGAAAGCCATCCTTATTCTGAGATATAAGAATATCCAGGAAAGGGAGGCAACCATTGACCTCTTTCTCCATTGTGAACTTAATGGTAGAGGATCGGCTGTTGAGGTGATTAAAGAACCGATCCAGCTCCTCAGGGCCATGGGGCCAGATGACATTAGTGTCATCCACATACATTTTCCAAAGCTTAGGAAGAAAACGAGCTGAGGATAAAGCTTTGGCTTCGAAATCTTCCATAAAAAGATTTGCAACAATAGGGGACAGAGGGGAACCCATGGCAACACCACACTCTGTTCAAAGAATTCACCCTCGAAGCAGAAGAATGTGGAAGTGAGACAGATCTCCACCAGATGCGCGGTATCGGGATCTGTTAGGCGATAGATCACTTCCAAGGCCTCCTTTATAGGGATACAAGTATAAAGGGGGACCACATCAAAGCTGACGAGAATGTCCTCAGGGCTAAGCTTAATATCCTCAAGCTCCTTAACGAAGGATGCAGAGTCTTTCATGAAGGACTCAGTGCGGCCAACCAGGGGCTTGAGTTTAAGGGCAAGGAACTTAGCCAGAAGATAGGTCGGACCGCCAATGGTGTTGATGATAGGCCTCAGAGGGGCCCCTTCCTTGTGAATCTTCGGTAACCCATAGATCCTAGGGGTAATGGGATTGCTTTCAATGAGCTTGTGGCACAGGGAACTCACTGAATTATTAGATTTGATGGTGAGAGCCAATGCCCTAGAAATCTTCTTTAGAGGGTTCTTGGGCAGTTTTTTATAACTGCGACTATTGTGGAGATGATCTAACATCTTCCTCCGGTAATCATCCTTGTTAAGGATGAACGTAGCTCCTCTTTTAATCCTAACTTTTATCTTAATAACCTAATATTATAACTTAATAGATGGATGGCTAGTGGAGTAAATTTCGGAGTTGTGGCTCAGGATCTATGGCTAATTCTAGTAGTGACAAGATAGCTTAGTAGAACCTGTAAAATATTATCTTTGAAACTGCTTGGGGATAGCTAGCTCGGGGGGGGGCACAGTAAGGATTGGCCTGACGATTGGGTGGAATATTTCTCTTCCCTGTGGCTTGAGTTTTGTTCAGAGAAAGAGGTAAGAAGTTCTTGTTTGTATTTACTGTGATGTGAACAATGTGGAAAGAATGTTCTTATTTCTGTGCATTGTTGAGCATTTGAAGGTATGTTCTTATTTTCCTGTGTATTTATGACAATGAGACAGTAGATATATTCTTTCCTTCTGTATATTTAATGTTATCAGATAGAGGAAGTCTATGTGAAAATGCAAGATATATGTAGAGATTTTGTTCTTTTCTTTCAAATAGATACCAGGTAAAATAAAAGGAAACTAAATGTTGGAAATTGTTTGAGATTTAAAGAGATGGCATGAACGAGAATAGCAAGAGAAGTTGGTACCATTCAACTACCCTCGAATAGTGGTTAAACATTAGGATAGAGATACTAATTAAGTTAGGAGGAATGAGAAAAGAACCTCTAAGAGGGTTAGTTTCAAGGCCAGGCCATTAGCCATCCTAGAACAGTCCCTCAAGGACTCAAGCGCAGTCTCAGGCATGACATTATGAACTGACCTTTTAAAAAATAGAAAACAACTGAATTAACCAATACTGTTATCATGCATAGTTAACCGTATAAAGAAATTTGTATAAATGGCACAAAATTTATGACTATTCTACAGAAATTATCTTCATGTACAAATTATAAAATACCCAACAAATATAGTCCAATTAATCGATTCTGCTCAGTACAAGAAAGGAGTTGTAAACTCAAAAGTGTGGTGGAGCTCATTAAAAGCATACAATGTTGTCTAAACATGTTTTCTTCCCACAAATCATAACGTAGTCCCTAAACTGGAGAAAAGCAGAGCTTCGAGAATCCACTTGAATTACTTTCAACAATGGAATCAAAATATATAAATACATAAAACTTTACCATGGAAAGCCTCAACGTTAACTATTTATCCATTATAGTCATGACTAAAAAGACTGGTATCATATAAAATCCTCAGGGAACCCGAAACACAGATTCTTAGGGTCGACTAAATCAAAACCCTAAACCCTAAGATAATCACTAAAATGCATCTAGGCTCAGATGGCCAAACATCTGCGTACTTGGCGATTTGTAGAGAGGTCGGAACCCTTGCTCTAGCATTGAGGTCCCCACGAACTTAAGTGCCAGAAGAGGGTTTCAACTACAAGAACATGCCCATTGAAATTATTAAGAAACTCATGATACAAGGAAGTAAAATATCCACAGAAGATTACCCATAAATCGTATGACTCAAAATTTACCTGTGCAAGGTGGCTGAGCAGAAGAACCTATTTCAAATGTTGAAAACATATCCTCAGGAGTCAAACTTAACCCCCCTCCTACTATTCCAAGAACCAAGCATTTAAAAGAGTAAACAACAAAGGGAAAAATAATATAAACCCTAAAAAGAATGAAAAAACCCTGAATTGATACTACTTGGCAGTAGAACTTCAAGTTGGTAAAGGCGACCGTGAATAATCTGGAGGCATTGATCAAAGTTCTATATCGTTGCAAAAGAGCGTTCCCAAACTCTACAACAATCGACACAAATGAACAACGGACAACCTGGTTCGCAAGGGTAGTTACATAACCCTAAACCTGGGCAACCTCCACCATCAGAGGGCATCTCCATCCTGAACCGTCGATGTGAGTTCCCACTCCCGAGACAAATAGGTGTAGGGTTAAAATAAACTTCCAAAATCTCCCACTGGATTTTGATACAACGCCAGTGGTATCAATTAAATCAAAAATCAAATCCCCTTAAGTCATATGCAATTGGGTGTGCTGATCCCAAGGTATGGTTGCCAAGTGGACGAGGTTGTCGCAACTTCCAGATGCCTTTATGTGGGGATAAATATCTAGGGCATAAAATAGGCCAGGGTGTATTCAACTATATTGCAATTATCCATTGTTCAGTGCATAGTGTTAACACTAATATCAAATGTAACGTATGTCAAATATAAATAAAACCAATATGTGTTCTGACAGGTAGTAATTGTAATTGCTACGGTAATCTTATTATATATCGATGGCATGACATTCCTTTTTCACTTAATTATATATATATATATATATATATTATTTATATAATATATATATATATATATATATATATTCATTTTGTGGTAAATGTCATGGTTAGTGTATAGGTACATTACATCCTTCCTCCAATAACTTGCTAGAGGAGTCTCCATGGGTTTGCTTATCTCCATGTGGAACTTCTTCAGTATCTCATTGACATACTTTCCCTGAGAGACAAACAGTTCCCCATCTCCTTGCCATACTTCTATACAAAGAAAGTATGCATGAGCCCCATGTCCTTCATCTCGAATTCCCTTGCAAGATACTCTTTACAAGATTTTATAAGCTTCTCATCACCTATTAGAATCAAATCATCGACATATAATACTATAATCAACAATTTACCATCAACCACAATATGGTAAAGGTTTGCATCTGCTTCACTTTTGGTGAAGCCCAACCCAATGAAATAGCTTTCAATCATGGTGTACCAAGCACGGGGTACGTGTTTTAGTCCATAAATGCTTGCTTGAGTTTGTACACATGCGACTCTCTGTTGAAGGTCTCAAATCCTTTTAGTTGCTCAATATACACCTCTTCCTTAATCATGTTTTTGAGGAATGTTGTCTTCACATCCATCTGATGTATCTTGCATCCCATCTACGCTGATAGTGCTAGAATAGATTTAATTGAAGAGTACCTTACTACAGGAGAAAATGTCTCAAAGTAATCAATTCCCTCCACCTGAGAGAATCCTTTGGACAAAAATATGGCCTTGTGTTTCTCCATGCTCTCATTTATTGTTTGATTTATCTTCTAAAGCCATCTGGAACTCACCATTGACTTGTCTTCTACTCTTGGGACCACTTCCCAAACAATGTTTTTGGTAATGGAGTTATACTCCTCAACCATGGCATTAAACCATACTAGTTGTTGCACTATTTCCTTGAATGAGGATGACTCAACCTCTACACTCTCGCTCATTAGAGCCATGTATCCAGTGTACCAATTTGTTGACCTCCTCTTCCTGGGTGGTGATGTGGGTTCTCCCATATTCTCTCTAGCATAATGCATCAATCTGCCAGCTTCTATGGTGTGCTTCCTTCCATCTCTAGAAATATTTGCATGAGTGGGTGCTTCCACTCTCTACTCCTTTGCATGTGGTTGTTCCACATCATCTTGAGGTTCCTCCTTTGGAGCTAAAAGCTCCTCATCTACATGTAATTGAAGCTCACTCTCAAGGGAACAACTCATGGCCTTCTCTTCATCGAACTTCACATCTCTACGAACCAATGTCATCCTGTTGGATGGAAGGTACACCCAATAATTGTGAGGTGTACCAATGTACCCCACCAATATGCCCAACTCAATTGTTAGCTCTAGCTTTTCCTGTGCATCCTTGGTAACATGACAATAGATTGTTGAACCAAACGTCCTGAAGTGTGCCACATGACTTTCTAATCCCTTTCTTCACCTTTCTAGTTAGTGCACATTTCCTCATCATCATGCTTGGATGAGGATCCATCTCTAGTGTTCTGTCGAATCTCTTCTTGTACTAGGTCGGATTACAATCGCTCCCACTCTAGTAGTTTCTCCCTCCCATTAAATGAGTCATGGTAACTGTGCCAACTCTTCGGAAGGCCTATAAGTGTTAGGCTCACCAGATCATTTTCAACAACTATAACACCGACACTTCCATGCTCATCCCGACATTGGGTGAACTTGGTCAGGTACTTTGGTATTGTGTCTCCCTTCTCCATCTTGATCTTTTTGAGCTTGTCCTTTAGTGCCAGCTTCCTGTGGTCACTATTGTTTTGAAATAGGTTTTTCAAGGAATTTCATATTGCAAATGGAGTTTCCATACTATGGATATTCAAGGCAATATGGTCTCAAAATCCTTTTAGGATAATCCTTCTCACCTTTGCCACACACTTTCTCCACTCTGCTAGATCCTGAGCATCAACTGGATTAGGAATATATTTTTCTATGAATTGCTTAAGCCCATTGTCTTCCAACACTGCCTCCATCTTGTCCTTCCAAGAAATATAATTCAAACTACCCTCAAGGGAATATTTGAGTCACAATCCATAGAACAACATCCTGTTGGCTTTGAAGTATGATACTGCAAATTCGATCTCTCCTACAAAAGGCAAACTCGTATTCTCCTCTTCTATAGTGATTTAAGCTCTGATACCATGTAGAAATTCCTTGTAGATTCAAACTCCGGATTGTAATATGCTAAAACAATTGACTTTAATCTTCTCTACTCATCATTGGAAATAATAAATGATCGATGAAATCATGAAGCATATAAGAGAAAGAATTCAATCACACATAACACAATAATTTTATGGGGGAAGCCAAAACTAAAAACCCCTGCTATCTGTATATTGAATTAATCATAAATTATGAGAACATTACAATGCTTTGCTCAAGCCCGAGCAACCTCTGCACTATCTCAATCTATCTCATTGCTTCCAAGGCAAGATCAAGCCAATACTTAACGAATTTTGTTGCCTGCCAAGCTCCTATTTCCTTGAGCAGTCTCCTTGGGAAATATCCCATATTTAATTGGGAAATTCCACAAATATGAATTGTGAAATCCTCATATGCCTTCCTCTGAGTGCATGCACCACCTATATAATTCAAATGATTATACAACTAGTAGTACACTGTCCCTGAACTCCAATCTCAACCGGGTCTTTCTCTAATTTGACATGCATGAGTTAATTATGAGTGAATCTTCAGTTTACTAGCTAATCAGTGTTGGTTACACCTCACTACTGGATCTCCCATTAATTCCTACATCAGTTGGAACTAGTTTAACTGAATTTAACATTTAAACTGAATTATATAATTACAACTCAAAATAAACTCAACAGGGCTCCTAAATAGTAGGAGACACTCTACATGACTCTAGTTATACCCTCAACTCAAATTAGTTGAACCAACTAAGTCAAATTAACTTAGTTAACTATTACAAGTTGTCATGAGATGTGAAATTACAATTTAATTCAAGGACAAAATTAAATTAGGATTTTCTTGCTGCATTTTCAACATTACAGGGATACCTAGTTAAACTATAACCTTAAACACACCAATTCCTTGATACATTATAACGCTTAACTTGCATCATTCATGACACAATCACCCACTAAGACATTATGACTTGAAACATGTTCATCCCCTAAATATGTTATGATTGTTAACCTTGTGACCCTCAACGTATAAATTTCTCTCTAACATGTTATAAATGTGAACAGATTAACTTGACAGTACACCATGACACTTAAACATAATGAACACGAAAATATTATACCCATGAATCATTGTGTACCATAACACGTGTTGTCCTCTGAGATAATTCTTGGTTAATTAATTATGCTAGAGCATCTAAAATGTTTTGTGGTTTTAAAAGTTTTTTGGATGACCAATGTTATGAGTAAATTAAGGCAAGTGCTTAAGCATTATTAATACTAGATATTTAGAAAGGGTTGATTCTTTACCTATGAACAGTAATTTGCTTTAAAAGCATGTGGAAAGGCAGAAAAGTAAGAGGCTATGATTTCCTAAATATTCAAAGTAAATTTTTAGTTAATCATAAGAAATAATGCAAGTAAAAAATGTTTACAACCCAACAAAATATATTTAATCTTATGAAGATGATTGACAATTTATAAATGTAGAGGAGCTTATAAAGACAAACAATCCAATAAACTAATCTCTAAAATAGATTATAACTTCAGAGGGGGTTTAAGATAGACTGATATTCAGTTTTATCTTACCCAATTTTCTTCATAAAAACTTAAATACATGTAGAACAATAAAATGTAGTGAAAACATAAGAAAAAATCACAAAGTGACAAGCTGTTTGAAGCAAATCCAGAATACTTTCATTAATATGAAGCCATTTCAGTTTGATACAATTCTTCTTTAGAAAACTCATCCAAGGGTTCAACCCTTAATACATCGAATTGCTACTTCTTTATACAAGATATTTAGATTCTAGAAACATCTAACTGATTACAAAAATAGTACAAATATGTAGGAATGCTTAAACTGTTGAGGCTGCTAGCACTATCTTCGAGGAAGTTGTTGATGACATGCCCCCAAAATGTGTTGTCTTGTTGTTTGTCTGATGGAGATAAAAAGATTTACTCGATAGTATCACACAACTGATCCCACCTTTCATCATTTGGTATACAAAGATTTATTAGCTTTTTATAAACTTCATCTACTTCAGTATATTTCTTGAAAGTTGGCTTATTGATGAAAATGTGCTTGATTTCATATTTGATAGTTAAATCAAACTCCAAGCCTTATATGGAAGCTTTACCTGTGACATGTCCTTTAATACCTGCAAACTTGGATTTATCTGTTGCAATAGTGTAAAGTTTCTCACAATAATCTTCCAAGATGGTTAATCTGTCATTGGGTGCTACTAACCCTGGCACTCCTCTTTGATTCAACAAATTAAATTTAGTATGAAATCGTTGGACAACATTTTCCAAATATTGACACTTAGTCTCCAACTGATTCATTAAATTCCTCTTATGCAATACCTTTTTTATTTCTAGGATGGTCTTTGTTCTATCTGCAATCTAGTTTTGCTCCAACTCTGATCTAGTCTTTGAATTCAACACTTTGATCGTGCATGTAGCCTCAGCTGGCTTTTGTCCCAGTGTTGTTCTGACTTGTTCAATGGATGTTTTTCACTTGTCAATTAACTCTTCTTGTTCAAAAAAAATATGAATGGATGGCCAAACCTCAGTTATGGCATTATTTATATCCACCCAAATTCTTTCCTTGGCTTGGGCCAAGGTGTGAGCCCTCAGTGACTGATTTTCTAATTGATCAATATTCTTGGAAAGTTGGTGAGATTTATGCATCTCTTCCACCATGAGGCTATCATTTTTTTTATCTTATGTGCTTCTAGTTTCTTTAGTTTTTGTTGGAGGTTGTTATTTTCTTGTCTCTGAAGAGACAGGTCCTGCACAACTTTGTTCAAATCATCTGGTACTGATGTTGAATCCCCTGTTGTCCCTACAACTGTAATTGGTATGGCTGTTACTGGAGCTATATTCAATTGTGTAGCCTCTTATTTTTCCTTAAGTATCTTCTCTATATATTCCTCCATCGCCTTTATCTGTATATTTTGCTCAATTATCAATTTGAGAATGTCTTATTTATGTTGCTCGCTTTCTTCTATCTCTCTTGTTTGTGGATCCTCTGTAGAAGGTAACTTGAGATGTTTCTTGATTGCTGCTACATCTGCATTCTTTTTCTTGAGGATATCCTACACTGCTTTGACATCACTAGGATCATAACCCAGCTTTATCACCAAATCTTCCAATGTTTTGATTTTAGTGTCCTTTGCTAATGAATAATTTTTCTCTAATTTTAATTGTGTCTGGACATTGGTGAGAGATGTCATTAACTTTGAAAGTTTTGTAGCAATATTTGCCATGGTGGAGAAAATCATTTCTCCATACTGTCTTTGCATATCCATTTGATCAATGGGATGTATTTGCTTTGCATCAAATGAGAAGATAGTCTTCTTATAGTCTGAAGGGGTTTTTGGAGATGATACTTGAGCCTGTAACAATTCCATGTGCATCCTTCCTTTGTCACTATCAAATGTTGTTAACAACCTATGTTGGGAAGTAGAATTCTACTTGCAAAACTGAGCATAGGTGTTGGCTTTAAGTGTTTGATTTTTTTGCTTAATTTGAAAAAACTTACTGAAAATATTGGGATCATCATGTTCACCCAATTCTATTGATTGTGATTTTTCTAAAGGATTTTGTGAGGCTGAGGAGGATGGGTTATCAAGGGAAGAGCTCCTCTGACACTATGGGAACTTGTATACCACTCATAACAATAGTTTCTTGTTCTTCCTCATTTTGAATGCTGATATCTTTGAGATGTGTCCTCTACTTTTATGCTGAATGATGAATTCTTGGGCACTTATTTCTATGCATGTTGAAGATGAAGTTTCTTCCCTTTGCCTTTTTCACTATTTATCTTGAGGTACCAGAGTGTGGAGGGTGGTTGTAGATAGAATTTTCTCTTTTGCTTCTTGTAGTGTATTTTCCTCCCATTAGTCTTGATTCATGAACTTCTTAATCTGTAGTCTAGGGGTATGATTATAAGGTGTAGTTTTGAGTTCCACCTTAAATTAGAAATTATGTTGAATGGGTCATATGATGAGGTGAAACTGGGCTGAAAATTTAATTGCTTGAGGATTTAGTATGTTTCATCTCCTACTATTTTTGTATTACATATTAATGGTCTCACTTGGTTCTTGATCTTAAATTGTGATTTTCTTTTACTTGAGACAAAATGGATTGCATCCATATTGATCATCTACCTTATGTACTCCAAAGAGAAAATCCTCAGTGGAACATATTTAGGCAGCCTGTAGGGAGCCAACTCGCATCCACATACCCTTATCTCTGTATAATTCTGGTATAGATACTGTCAGGCCAGGGTAACTCCAGAATGAGCGAGAGAAACTGATGATTTTATTCATTAGCTAACATACATTTATATACATAAATATGACGGATCAGTTCATCTTCTGGATGACTGTCTAGTTCACCCATCCGTTTCGGATTAGGTGTCAACATTCCCCCCCCTTAATCTGAAGGGATGTTGGTGAGTCCAAGCATCGTTCTAAATCTTTCAAGCTTTTCTCTTCCAAGCGCTTTGGTGAAGATGTCTGCAACTTGCTCATTTGTGGAACAATGGCGGAGATGGATTGTTTTGGCCTCAACATGATGTCGGATCAAATGATATTTAGTATTGATATGCTTTGTACGATCATGAAACTTTGGGTTCTTGGCCAACTTTATTGCAGAGGTGTTGTCAATCATGAGTGGAGTTGATTGTACTTGTTTCACCTGCAAAGAATTTTTCTGAGCCACACAATTTCTTTTGTTGCTTCAGCTGCTGCCACGTATTCTGCTTCTGTTGTGGAATCTGCTGGAACTGATTGTTTGCGTGATCTCCAAGAGACAGCCCCTGATCCAAGACTCATAGCATATCCTGAAGTAGATACTCCAGTTTCTTTGTCTCCATCGAAGTCTGAATCAGAGTATCCAATCAAGCTGAAATCGTCTACCTGTGTATACTTGATTCCAAGGTCTTGAGTTCCCTTCAAGTACCTTAGAACTCTTTTTGCAGCAGACCAATGTCCCTCACAAGGCTTTTGCATAAACCTGGAGAGGATTCCAACAGCAAATGAATGTCTGGTCTAGTAGTAGTGAGATAGATGAGACTTCCTATAAGCTGTCTGTACTTTGTTGCATCCTCAAATTCTTTTCCTTCAATAGATGTGAGCCTCAAGTTTTGTTCCATTGG
>APFE030241332.1:0-19014 GCA_000404065.3 Pinus taeda
TATAGATATATAGCAATTGTGCTGTCAATTTTTTCACCATTTGATTCAATTTAACGAGTCTATAAGGGTTAGATTTGTGGTATTTTCATATTTAGAGAGTTTGAAAAGATTGTAAAGAGAAACTCTGCAAGGGGTCACTTTGTCATAGTTGAGTACGACAAATCTTTAATATTATACCCAACATAGTTCCTTTTTTGAAAGTTAGTCTATTAAGTCTAGATAAAGTGATAAACCTATGCTCAATATAATTTTACCTCATTTTGTTATGAGTATGAGGGGACGAAGTAAACTCGATATTCTTCATGAGATTTTGATGAGTCACACGAAGACAAAATCAATAGATCTTCATCAAATTTTATCAAGTCAAACAAATAAAACTCGATATATCTTTTTTAGTTTAATGAGCAAGGAAAAATAGATAAAATAACTTCTCATGCCTTCATCGTAGATTTAACGAGCCCTAAGAAGGGAAAAACTCAGGTATTATTCAATTTAAGAGTGAGAAAAGGTCTGAAAAAAGAAAGCTCTCATACTATCGTTGTAGGAGTTTTACAAGCCCAATGACAATAACTCAGGGATTTTTCAATTCAAGAGTGAGAAAATATACCATAAAAGAAAGAACTCTTAGTGAATCAAACATGGTTGTTTCTACAATTCAGCACTTAAAATTCTTCATGAGAGCACAAGTAATATTGACAGCATATTGAAATGGTGTATCATAAATAAGTTAGGAATGAAAAGGTTTGGAACTATTCATTTTCACCATTTGAGTTATTTGAGAGTGTTCTAGAGTGAAACTAGAATAGATCTTCCCCGAGTAATTATGAGAAATCTAGGTGAAAATTTTACGTGTCGTCCATTCTAGGTAGATGATCTAACCCTTATTTTGCATTCCATTACCTTTTTCAGCTTCATTAGGGATGACATTTTTGTATTTCTGGGAACCCCTACACAATTTTTTGCTACTAACGTTGCCTCCTTAGCTTGGACGAGTGTTAAATGCCCTTCATGATCTGTAGTGGTGTATTATCATGTCCTATGGGCCTCAAGGGGGAGTGTTAGGCTATCTGGGAACATTTCAAAACCCTAATACATGATTTCTTCATGATTTCTCCATCATTTTGACTAATTTTTAGGTGATTTTGTGTAGGTTTTGAGCCATCATTATGAGTGTTTGGAGAGAAAGGGATCAAGAAAGTGAATAAATACAAATGCTAAATTATCTAACATGCATACTCACTTTTTGTATATGTAACTTGATGAAGTATTCAAGGCTTGAATTGATGAAGGGTTAGGAAGAACTTCTGTGATGGAAAATCCAACTGTGGGATGAACTGAAGGTGTGTTCCAGATCAGGGATCGCGAGCACGTAATTGAAATAGATGACATATAATTTCTTATAGGTTTATGGTGCATAGGTGCATCAGTAAAATTTACCGGGGGTAGGATAGATCCATAAACCACCCTCAATTTTGTCTAGAATCACTGCAGACTAGGTAATGGTTTAGCTAGTAACAACATCCCCATTGAGCAAATCAGGACTAGGCCTATGACAGCCATTTTGTGGATGATCATATGCTTGGTGGGGTCCAAGAGTCTGCATGTAGCTACAATAGCTAAATTTTTACTAGCTATTGACTGCTTATAGCATTAGATATTCAACTGGTGTGAGGGAGTTATTGATCAGGTGAAGGAACAACTGACGCCCTATAAGACTCATACCAAAATGGAATTTGGGTATGGTACTCTTATTGTGTCCTTCTTGCTTGAGAGAGTTCCCATGATGAGGCCACATATGAGTTTGGGTAAGGCCAATCCAATGGAGCCAAGGCAAGAGTGATGGGCTTCGATAGCTCCTCGAACGGGAGGGGAACCAATCTGAGACTTCTTTGAAGATGATTTCTTCGAGTGGCTTAGTGGGAATATTCTAATGATTCATCACTCTCACTATGAAGGCATGGACTTTACAGGATATGTAGAGCTGATGTTGCCACCTGGCACTTAGTGGGGCCCAAAAAGCATGAAATGTTTTAGAGAATGTAAAGTAATATTTAACTTTTGAATATTTTTCTAATGTTTTTGATTTTATGGATGAACAAGAACTGACATGAAGTGTTTGCTTGACACAGATGTGGCACCAGTGTGTCCTATGGGCATGCCCCACCAATTGAGGCGGGGAAGTTTCCTACTTTAGGCTAGTGATTGAGGTGGATCTTGGTGTCCACTGGCCTATTCTAGTTGGACCCCCACCATTGTTTCTTTTAGTTTTATATTTTCCTTAATTATAGAATAGTTTACTATGTTTGGTAGTCTTTCAAGTCATGAACTTTAATATCCATTTTGAGGCCCTAAATGATGTTTTTTGGGAAAACAAATAATGGTGAATATAGGAATTTAACTTAGTATTTGTTGTTAACAATTTTAATTCTCAGATATATCTTTCTAACAAGGCACCCTGTGTGTCAAACAAAGATCATGTGCCAAAGTTACAATCTTGGGACTTTGATGTGCTAACTTACCCAAACACGGCCCATAGTTTTGGTGTTTCATCTCATAGGGTTAGGGTTTTGGATGTTTAGGGTTTTCCATTATTTCTGAAAAATAAATAGTCCTTCAAGCCTCATTGTAACATAGTTTAGAGGCATGTATCTACCACATCTCTTCTTAGAGATAAGATACCATCGACTGAGGTAGTCTTATTTCCATTCTGCTTGTAAGCATATTTCAGTCATTGATATTAATGAAATGAAGTATTATTTCTGTTGCATATCTGTATTTATGGTTATATCTGTAATTCTTTGCATTCCTATTTAAATCTGGATCAGTGGTATGAGAGCGGGGTTTGCTCTTTCTTTATTTTTCTTTGCATGTCCCTAACAAGGTTAGGGTGCAATGAATCAGGGCTTGATTTGGTTGAACCTTTGCAACATCACCCTCATAAACCCCGATGACTGCCCATGGGAGAATAAAAGAAAGATGAGGGAGCAAGAGATCCTATCAAAATATTTCTCGAGGAGGCCCTTGAGAAACAAAGGAACGCAATGATGGATAAGTTTTCTCAGATCTTTCAACAGTTGCACACTGGGAGTGCATCCACATCCAATAACCATTCTTGAGGCACCACTCCTTTTAAGGTACAAGTAAACTTTGGCATTCCCATATCTGAGTGCCAAATAGATGCAAACATCATTGATAAATGGTTAAATTTGGTAGAAGGATATTTTTCTATTCATGATTCTTCCATCCGAGAAAATATTACTTTTTCTCTTCTCAATGCCACCACCCACGTCAATGACTGGTGGGATACCTATTGTGAGTATAAGTATGAAATTATGATGTCATAGTTTTCAGCTGCACGCACATGGAATTCGTTTCGGGATGCCATCAAGGAGGAATACTACCTTGTTGGGAGCTATGAGGATAAATACATAAAGTGGACCATGATGTAGAAGTAAAGGGACCAAGATGTGTGACAGTTTACCAATGTTTTTCATACCCTTTCTTAGTCTTTATCAGTCTTGTCATTCACTAGTGATTAAATTATGCTCTTTTAAAGTTTTTGTTAGGGTCCAATGTCAAATTTTTATGTTTTCAAATAGGGTTTGAAGAAAATTTTTGTCACTGGTTAGTTGTATAGATTTATTATTACCCCTTTCAACCTTCATGGTGAATGGGCATCCTCATGGTCAGGTCATTCCTTTTTGAAAGAGTGCCATGGTCATCATGGTCAAATTCATCTCATAAGTCCATGCTGGGTCAACACTATGTCATAGGGCTAATTTCTGGAAAAATTGTGATGTGACCATTGTTGGGACGCGAATACGACCACTTTGTAACACTTATTTCATCCATTTTTACTCTTCTCTATTATATCATTTGTTATAATTTATTATTTAAATCCATTTTATAAATGATTTATGCTCTTATGGATGATTATTATTTATCTTCCTCTATTTCTAATAAATTGATGATTATGTATGATTTTATCTATGATAGTTTTAATAAATTGGTTATAACATTATTTACCATTTTTAGCTTCCAAGGTAATTTCCAGATTGAATATTTGATTTTTAAAAGCGCCAACTCAAAAATTCGGTGGAATAAGGAGTGACAGTTTTGCGGTTGAGATTCTGAGGAAATGGAAAATAATATGGAAAATCCGGAACATGGGTTTTGTCTAGAACGGACCCAATTAATCTTGGTGAAGAAAAGTTTGCCCAAACTCGGCTTGTGTTTAGAGAAACACAGGGTTCTTTGAGCACGATTTTCTCAGATTTGCTGTTGCGGCCGTCCTGCAAATCTCAGTTGCAAAGCCAAATTCGTCTTGCTCTTGTTGAGAGATGGACGGAAATATATCTTCTTGTTGATCAATTGGTTGGAAACAATCCAATTTTATAATAATGATCATATTGTAATTATCACAGTTGTAACCACTCTCTGCTCTCTTTGTATTTAAATCAGAACATAGATCAGAGAGGGGGATGATTTCAGGGATGGAAGATGATGGAGAATTAAGGATCCAGAACTAGAGATTCAAGAATGATTGTGGATTATTCATGATAGGATAGGGATGGTTGCATTTCCATTGTAATCTTCAAAGCTTTTGTTGTTGTGATGATTTCACAATTTGAGGATGAATAAACAAAAGGGTTGTTGTACATTCTTATGATCTGAAGTAGCCCAGCAGCATCCATTGGCTACTAAGGGCCCAACCTCTGGTGGAGTATGCTAATGTTGTATTATATCTTTCCAATTTCCGCCATGTGATGGTTTGATTTAATTCCTATTTCTTTGAATCGTATTTCCTTACAGTGTCATTTTTTTGCAGCGAGCTGTTATAATATTTTATGAAATTGTTTTATTGCACAAGTTGAGAATGAATCGTGTGGTTGTTCTTTTCCATCATAACAGAGATTATTATCCTTCTCAACATTTATTGTTATGCTGCTCATTTCAAATATAAATCTTCGCTGTTCTATTTCAATTATGGTTTCATTCCATTTGTTGTTCTGTTTGATCGATATTCATTACAAATTGTTGTTCAACAAGATTGGTTATTCAATTCCTTTAATTCCAGATTGTTGTCCATTTACTTTGTTGTTCATTTTTGTTGATTAATTGCAAGAGTTTGCTTTTAAAGAGTTTTCCTAGTTTACTTTCAATAGCAGCTTTAGTTCAATTTTGATTTCCTTTTAATTGCTTTAAAGTTGGACTGTCAACTGTAGAGAAAATTGGTTATTGCTTCCTCGTTCCCAGATTGATTGTCTTGTTCTAGTTTGATTTTAATTGCATCAATTTCTAGAGGAATGAGTTATTGATATTGTATCCTTGATTGATGGTTTTTTGAGTGAATGATTTAATTCAGAACATTTCAGTTTCTGGTTGTTCCAATTAGATTTTGTTTCCAGCTTTCATTTACTTTTGGATTTTGAGCATTATACTGCAAAACATTACTCTTGAGTAAATAACCACCTCAAACTGAGTACACTCTTGAAACAAAAAGTCGTCCTTGGGTTGAAAATTATTGTGAGGTAATTAGGAGTTAAAAAGACACCTTTTTATCGCTCCACATTTTTGGCACCATTGCCGGGGAGAGTGTAGACATTTTTAAAGAGTAGTGTGCATCTGATGAGTGCATGTTAGGAAAGAATTGGGTATTAAAAACAGAAGGTAAGAACCTACGTACGAAGCATGTAAAAGCCCTGCTGCCCCGCCCACTTTCCAACAGAATTGTTAAAGAACCTAGGGTAGAAATAGATGTTTGAATTTTTGTGTGAATGACTAGAAAAAATAGAAATTTTGAAAAACAAATCTCATGATTTCCCTCAAGTGGTGATGTAAGCACCACCCATTTTTCTAACTAATTGACGAGAACATAAACACATGAAGAACATCTTCTATTATGGTAAGAAATGGCTCACATTTTTACTTTTGAATTTCCTATCAAAGATCTAGGAGTGACACAAATGCACATAATTCCCCCATCTTTACCAAATTTTCATGGCTTGACAAATGAAGATCCACATACATTTTTGTTTGAGTTTGAAATACTTTTTAGAGGATATGAGTATTACACTAACGATCAAATATTGAAAGTGTTTCCTCTTACTCTAAAAGGAGTAGCTCTCCGATGGTTCATGAGCCTAGGTGGGAATTGCATCCAATCATGGGAGGACATGAAGAACATATTATGAAGAAGTACCAAGACTATTGCAAATCCAATGAAGATATTTTATGTATGATACAAGGGAAAGATGAAAGTTTGGAGGACTATGTAGATCGATTTCAATATAACCTTCAAAAATCAAAGCATAAGCATTTGCAAAAAGAGATCTTAAAAACACTCACTCTTAAAGGAATCAAAGATGAATTTTTAGAACTCTTAAATCTGATAGGAAAAGGTGATGTTTTTCAATTATCATATGATGATGTTTGTGAGTTGTGCATAAGGTATTCAAGAGGAATCTCCAAGGCTAGTAAGAATTCTAGAGATGTTTGTTCTTTCTTTTCCAAATATGCTACAAGAATAGGAGACATAAGAGCTGAAATCAATGTTTTATTTGAAAATTTTAAAGTTGATTTTATTAGCTCTCTGAATGAAAAATTGGATGTTTTGCAAGTTCATAAAAATGAGGAATTTGATGATTTGTTTTTCACTCACGACCGAAAGGAGCATACCATAGATGGTTGTTCTTCCTTATCTAATTTGGAAGTGGAATATCAAAGAGATGAGGAAGCTGAAACAAGGTAAAAACCATGGAGATCATGGCCTACAGGTATGGTTCAAAACACCTCTTCTCCATTCTCTTACTTGCATAATCCATTATGGAATATTCATGTTCTAGGGCAGCCATGTCAATTTCAATATAACCACCAATCCTATATACAAGTTGGACATGGTTCACCTTATGATTGCATTACTACTCTCCCTCATCTTGTAGCACAAACACATTCTGCATATTCTTCACCAGATCTTCCAAAACATCCTGCTTGCATATCAAATTTATCCACTCAACCCAACCAACCACATCATCACAATGCTCCATTCCTTACACATTTTCCTGCTCAACTAATTCCACACCTTCACCACAATAAACCAGTACAACATGCTTACAATGTTGAACTGCCAAATTTACCCACCCTTCCCACCCATTCTATCTCACATGTGCCATTAGAGAAAACTTACAATGAGATTCAGAATGTTTCAAATTCAAAAATTGTAGAAGCTATGGAAGAAAATGAGGTTTCTTATAGTATGTATCAACAAGCTGTTTTAAAAGCTCAAGAACTTCATGATATGATGGCTATGAGAAATCAAGGAAGTAAAGGATATATTGAAGATTGGTTTCACTCCATCATTTGTTTGTAACATCACTCTATGCTTCAACAATTTTTTATACCATTTTTTCAATGGAAGTTGGCTTCTCATACCCTAATATTCATTAATATGCATTTTTCAAATTTTGGTATTTATATACATGAAGCCTTGTTTCGAAAATGGCTCCACTGGAAATACTCATATACGTAGTCATATTCATTTTTTAAATCAAAATAGGTTAGTGTAGAAAATAGAATAAATAAGGGAATAAATAAATGTTTTTTTATTTATTTATGTAAAACTAGTTGTTTTTTGTCGCAACATGTTATGCAAATCAACATTGGTGATAATTTTTTTAATTCATTTGTGTATGTAGATTATTTATAATAGAAATAACAATTCTACAAACACTTATATTCATTTTTATGATCAATATGAAAAAATGCTTGAATATCATTTTTTTGGCTTGCGGGCTTGATGGAATTTCTGGAAAAATAGTCGGGACAGTCATGTTTTGAGGGACGAAAAGTGGATATTTTTAAAAAATGTTTCTATCCTAAGTATCCCTTTATTTATACTTTCCAAATAAATTTGAATCACTCAATTTTCAATTGAAACGAAAAAGTTAGAACCAAAACATTGACCGAATGTCTAGCGGGAAACTCAGGAACGGAGTTGGGACAGTCAGTTTTTGGAAGCCTAAATGAATGAATTTTTAAAACATGTTTCTATGGTAGTTTCCCCTATGAATATAGTTTACAATTTAATTGGAATCACTCATTTTTGATATCGTATGGGGAAGTTATGATCAAAATACTGACTGTCTATCGTAAATCAGCACTCTTAAAACTCTTTCTGGTTGTTCTTTACAGTATTTGACCTATCAATTATTCTTTTCTTTAAAACCTGCTTCTATTGAATATAAATAAATTAATATGCATTCATTTCCAATTTGAATCATTTGAATCTGACATCAAACGAAAAATTTATTCTTGAAATATCAACTGTTGGTCTAAGCTGGGTAATAAAAAATGACTATGTTTTGCAGGTTGTTCTAACTAAAATTGACATATCATATCATTGAATTTTTAGAACCTGTTGCTACTGGAGATCAAACTTTGAATCAACTCTCATTTGGATTTGAAATAACTCAATTTCGATGAAAAACAAAGAAGTTAAGATTAAAACGCTGCAGGTTAGCATGATTGGCCACTGCTCTCCCTCAAGTGACAGATAAATTTTGCTTTGTTATTTTTTCAATGGATTTGTTATACAGAGTAACTACTTGTTGTTTTTTGCATAATTCTTGGATTAGGGGAGCCCGATCACCTCTCTTTCTCCATGATTTAATGTTTTATTGTAGGTAGACACTCGTTTTTTTGCAGGTCTTGGGAAAATAAAGAAGGTCAATTTATGGACGAGTGATTTTTGAAAGAAATTTTATGAAAAAAAGGGAGTTTCATCCAACTCATTACCCAATGAATTCATAATAGAACAAACGAAGAATTGATTTCCATTTGAAGATTCATGTCATGTTTTTGCTGCCAAAATTTTTTTCAAAGAGATCATTTTTTTTACATAATTATCATAGCTGTTGTAACATAATTTATTTATTTACATATTGTCGTTTGTTGTTTCTTTTCTGATTTCTCTTATATTTTTTGTTTCAGGTATTGCTTCATTAAAACTATAACCCATCCTCAGCATCAATGCAGTGAACAGCTAATTCATTCTTTGCGTGCTTGCATTTTATGATTGTGCATTTTGCTGTTCCTTTTCTGAAGGGATATCATTTGTGTGCATTTTTGTCGTTCTTGCTATTCTTTTTTCAAAGGGACAACACCTTTTGGGTCCGCCGTTTATTTTGTTGTTCCTTTTTCACAATTCATTTTGTTGTTCCTTTTCGAATGGAACAGTTGTTGTTCCTTTTCGAAATGGAACATCACTTCTGCACTTTCACGCTTTGCTCTTCCTTTTCGAATGGAACAACACTTCTGCACTTTCACGTTTTGTTGTTCCTTTTCGAAATGGAATAACACTTCTGCACTTTTACGTTTTATTGTTCCTTTTCGAATGAAACAACACTTCTGCACTTTCACGTTTTGTTGTTTCTTTTCGAAATGGAACAACACTTCTGCACTTTCACGTTTTGCTGTTCCTTTTCAAATGGAACAACACTTCTGCACTTTCACGTTTTGTTGTTCCTTTTCAAATGGAACAACACTTCTACAATTTCATGTTTTGCTGTTCCTTTTCGAAATGGAACAACATTTCTGCACTCTCACGTTTTGTTGTTCCTTTCCGAATGGAACAACACTTCTGCACTTTCACTTTTTGCTGTTCCTTTTCAAATGGAACAACACTTCTACACATTCACGTTTTGCTATTCCTTTTCGAAAAGAATAGCACGTCGACACTTTTCATTTTTTTTGTTCCTTTTCCAAAAGAACGACACTTGCGTTTTTGTTGTTCCTTTTCGAAAGGAATGACACTTTTGATTTTTGTTGTTCTTTTTCTAAAGGAATGACACTTGCATTTTTTTTTTCCTTTTCTAAAGGAATGACACTTTTAGTTTTTGTTGTTCTTTTTCCAAAGGAACGACATTTGCATTTTCACTCTTTTCTGTGTGTATTTTTGCTTTTTTGGTATGCATTTTCTTTGATGTTCCCTACACAGAACACCACTTTCTTTTTGAGTTTTTTTGTTGTTCCTTCAAAAAAGCAACACTTTGGGAGTATTTTTTAGAGGAACCCTTCCTTTCTCTTATGGGATTATTCCTAGTTCATCTCAACCACATTTTCTTGATTCTCTTTCATGACATGAAGTACACTACTTTTATGGGGACAATAATTATGAATTCTTTTGAAGTGAGTTATTATCATTCAAGTTATGATCTTTAACAAGACGGTTCCTTGATGATAGATTCTTTTCAAAAAGGACACAATTATTTATATACTACTTTACTGCATTGTTTTCTGTTGAACATCATATTGATTGATCATCTTAATACCATGTTGGTTCCACCTTTCCTGGTTATAATCTGCTCTGTCTGTAATAAATGAGATTATGGGTATATTTTTTTTCTATTGACATTTTGAACTTCTTCCGCCATCCTTGCTCTTAAGGAGTATAGAGCCTCCCTCTTTTTATCATAAAAATATGCAATAACAACAAAATTTGTTCGCAAATGGAGGATAGGGGGTCTCATTACGAGCTAGCCTACCATGTTCATAAGGCTGTAACAAAGTGACATTCCCATTATGGCCACCACACCAGGTTTTTGATCCATTGGATAGCCAAATTATTCTTGGAATAGGAGGTATCATCATGAGCCGGCCTTATCACTTTTGCTACATCCTAGTGAATGGCAGTGTGGTTATCTGGTTACCACACTAGCACACTGATCTCTTCTGTAGAATAGCATTGGAACTCTCCATTTATAAATTGAGGATCCTGGCTCATATGGGTAAAAACGCAACCCTCACGAGGCTATGGACGCCTGCTGGCAGCAGAGGCTCTGCTTATGGTATTAAAGTTATATCTTATCGTCAATTATTACTATAATACCCTTATCTTATTTTTTTATTTTTATCAGAGAAGTTATTTCCTTAATTTTTATCCCTATTTTGAACCTTTATGCATGATAAATTATTTTTTGATCAATCACATCATTTTTCAGCTAGAATACCGTCAGTAAAGCATATTTTTAGCATATTGCTGTCCCTTTTCTCTTTTCATAACTTATCATCAATCTAAAGCATCCTATCTTGTATTCATAACTATATTTATACACTCTGCTCTCATTATAACCATAACTCTCGCCGTCCTATCATTGATATGTGTACTCTTCTTCATTTACTGTTGCATTGTTCATTCCCTGGCCTTGCCATGAGCGCAACACCTTTCATATGATTTATGGTCATGGAATCTCTTTTCCAATTGGAGAGGGGAATGTATGCATTATGGGTTAGGATGCGATATGATTACTGCACTCTGCCATAACTTGTTGATTTGACAAAATATCAGTATTGCATTTAGACAAAAGTTTTTTTGATTGAAATTTTTGCATGCATTTTATCTATTGCTATTCAAAACTAACACTATGGATTCAAGAACATTGTATGCACAAGTGTGATTTGTTTACAGGAGAACAACAAGTATGCAGGGGAAATTCTAATCACAGCATGACCACACTATTGCAACTAACAGAAGCGGCTCGAGCAACTTCCGAACACAAACAATTCTTCAGACATTATGTGCTTACCTGGATTCCACCTTTTGCATCACTTTCAGCACCAACTTTGCCTACATCAGCTTCAACAACTGCCAATACATATATGTCATTCCACATTTTTCTTTTGGTGGTAAAACTTGAGGTAAAATAGCATAATTTTCTGATTTATTACGAATTTAGGAGAATTTCATGAAAATCCATTTTGAGCATTATTTATCATCCTTCATTTTATAGTTTTTACCACTTCCCATTTTTCAGCGACATATCATCTTTCGGTTTGGGGGAGTGTCGCTTTCATTCATTTCTTTTTTATTACCATGTCATTCATATTCTTTATCATCCATTTATATTCTTATTCATTCTCAACACCTCCCTTATTCCATGTTGTTTTACACCAAGCATAGAATTCAACAGCTGGTAGCAACTGCCTCTATTTGTTTTCTAGCATTGCATGAGGGCATGCTAATTCTTCAGAGAGGGGGAGGAATTGCTATGCATGATGAATGTTTTCTATTTTATTTCTCATTTAAGGCATACAATTTCAGTGTAGAAATTGATTTCCATAATATTTTTTAAACTATCAACTCAATTCTTGTGATTTCCGGAAAACACAGAGGTATCATTAAAATACACAAACCTAGATCATTTCAAGTTAAATTGGTTCATAAACTTTTGGAAATAATGCACTCTCACCTACAACCATTTTGTTTATATCTCATGATATGTGCATTAAAACGATCTGATTTTTGGATCATAGAGGCATTCATATATTAGAAATCTACTTGCGACATTTCAACAAAATCTGATTTGTAGTTTTTGGGAAAATGGTTAATGAAGGTGTTGTTATTTATATCATATTTTGCTGCAACTTAATTGTTATGCCTTCATCAATATTGCTAAAATTGAATATTCATTAATTGAGGAAGAATTCATCTGTTCTATCCATTTTATGAGCTGAGAGGAACAAATTTTATTGTTTGGTTAACACATGGGTTTTGTCTTTGGGTTGCATGAGGACATGCAACATATTCAGTTTTTGTTGCATGAGGATATGCAATATATTCGGTGTGGGGGTGTGTTGGGATGTGAATATGACCACTTTTTAACACTTATTTCATCCATTTGTACTTTTCTCTATTATATCATTTGTTATAATTTATTATTTAAATCCATTTTATAAATGATTTATGCTCTTATGGATGATTATTATTTATCTTCCTTTATTTCTAATAAATTGATGATTATGCATGATTTTATCTATGATAGTTTTAATAAATTGGTTATAACACTATTTACCATTTTTAGCTTCCAAGATAATTTCCATATTGAAGATTTGATTTTTAAAAGCGCCAACTCAGAAATTCGTTGGAATAAGGAGCGACAGTTTTACAGTTGAGATTTTGAGCAAATGGAGAAGAATATAGAAAATCCGGAACATGGGTTTTGTCGCGAATGGACCCAATTAATTTTATTAAAGAACGGTTGGCCCATATTCAGCTTGTATTGAGAGAAACACAGGGTTCGTTGAGCACTATTTTCTTAGATTTGTTGTTGCGGCCGTCCTCCAAATCAAAGCTGCAAAGCCAAATTCGTCTTGCTCTTGTTGAGAGATGGATGGAAATATATCTTCTTGTTGATCAATTGGTTGGAAAGAATCCGATTTTGTAATAATGATCATATTGAAATTATCACAGTTGTAACCACTCTCTGCTCTCTTTGTATTTAAATCAGAACAGACATCAGAGAGGGGGATGATTTCAGTGATGGAAAATGATGGAGAATTAAGGATTCAGAACTAGAGATTGAAGAATGATGGTGGATTATTCATGATAGGATAGGGATGGTTGCATTTCCATTGTAATCTTCAAATCTTTTGTTGTTGTAATGATTTCACAATTTGAGGATGAATAAACAAAAGGGTTGTTGTACATTCTTCTGATCTGAAGTAGCCCAGCAGCATCCGCTGGCAGTTAAGGGCCCAGCCTATGGTGGAGTATGCTGCTATTGTATTATATCTTTCCAATTTCCGCCGTGTGATGGTTTGATTTAATTCCTATTTCTTTAAATCATATTGCCTTACAGTTTCATGTTTTTGTAGTGAGCTGTTATAATATTTTATGAAATTGTTTTATTGCACAAGTTGAGATTGAATCATGTGGCTATTCTTTTCCATCATAACAGAGATTATTATCCTTCTCAACGTATATTGTTATGCTGCTCATTTCAAATATAAAGCTTCGCTATTCTATTTCAATTATGGTTTCATTCCATTTGTTGTTCCATTTGATTGATATTCATTACAGACTGTTGTTCAATAGGATTGGTTATTCAATTCCTTTAATTCCAGTTTGCTGTCCATTTACTTTGTTCTTCATTTCTGTTGATTAATTGCAAGAGTTTGCTTTCAAAGAGTTTTCCTAGTTTACTTTCAATAGTAGCTTTAGTTCAATTTTGATTTCCTTTTAATTGCTTTAAAGCTGGACTGTTAACTATAGAGAACATTGGTTATTGCCTCCTCGTTCCCAGATTGATTGTCTTGTTCCAGTTTGATTTTCATTGCATCAATTTCTAGAGGAATGAGTTATTGATATTGTATCCTTGATTGATGGTTTTTTGAGTGAATGATTTAGTTTAGAACATTTCAGTTTCTTGCTGTTCCAATTAGATTTTGTTTCCAGCTTTCATTTACTTTTGGATTTTAAGCACTATACTACAAAAAATTACTCTTGAGTAAATAGCCGCCTCAAACTGAGTACACTCTTGAAACAAAAAGTCGTCCCTGGGTTGACGATTAGTGTGAGGTAATTAGGAGTTAAAAAGACACCTTTTTATCGCTCCACAACCATTAAAATCATCTTATAAAGGAGTAGTGAAAGTCAAGTTGTAAATAAAAGGTTTTAAAGCATGTTCTTTTATCTCTTTCATAATGTAGTAATTTCATACAGTTATGAAACTGCATTGTAAAGATACATCAATGTCAAGTTATGAAAAATAATGGTGGGTCCACTACCATATGTAAGCAAAAATCTATTTCCACAAGCTATTAAGGAGTCCAACTCACTCTCCATTTTCTTATTTCATTTTCCAATTCATTACTCTACCAAGACAATTCACATTTTCCAACTAAAGATCATTCCTTGCATACACAAAGCTCAGTTTCGTTTCAACGTTGTGCTTGCCCTAAGCTACTCTGCACACTTACTTGGACTATTGTGTTTTTCATCAAAGAGATGGAAACTTCTTTGCAGTGGCTTCTTTCATCAAATTCAGGTTTTGTCACAATAAATATAGGTTGGTGGCTTCTTATTTTTTCAATTAATCTCTTAGTTGTGTTGTTAAGTTTCATTTCCCTCTGTTAGGGTTTTGAAGAGAATTTTCATGATTTCATGATTTCCATGGTAGATTATTATAAAAACTTGTATCTTGATGCTTATACACCTCCTCCTACCCTAATTACACATTCCCAAACACCCCCTATAAAACCCATCCCTACATTTCATCATTTTTATAGAAACCCTAGCATAGAGTATACTTTCCTAGGCTAGGACTATGTTTTCCATCCTTAAAGCCCTTTCCCTCACCAACATTTTGAAATTTCACCTTCCCTAGCTCCCTAACATCCCTCACTATCCTCCCAAATTTTCCCAAGAATTTACAATCTCCTTATTCCTTTCATTTCCGTTAATTTTCTCAAGCTATTTGAATTTACTATTTTCCTACAAGTAAAACCCTAATTTCTCACCATAGAGCTAGGTTTTTCCATGGAGTCTAAATGATATGAATAAAATATGAATAAAGGAGGGAAATCCATTATATATGAGCCTAACTCAACCCAAGAGATCATATCATCACCTTTCATCAAAAATCATTCGATGATCCAGGTTGTCTTGACTTTTCCCATAGAATTGAGCAACTTAGGTTTCATGACAAAATAACCAGTTCTTTTTCCACCAAGTTGAGGAGTGATAAGGTGATTATAGAAGGAATTTATTTCACTCTTTCAAGGGAATTCATCTCTACATCCACAAGGATTCCAAACACTGGAGAAAATTGGTTTAAGAAAAGAGACATTGACCTTCAAAGTTACAGGATGTAGTTGAAACCACCATATAATACAACTTCAAAACATGTTTTTCCATTCAGACATTTTCTAGATAGATATTCCCCTATCATGAGATTTATCATCAAATATTTTACATGTGAGGGTAGGTGTTCAAGGTTGTATCAGTGCCACATGACGCTTTTGATGCATTTCACCCATGTGAAGCTACTAAACTTGCATTAATGTCTTTAAAAAAGCCTAACAAAAATGATAGAGAAGATACAAAATATGGGATAAAATCATCATACTATTCTACTTCATCATGGCTTGGTGAAAATTCTAGTTTGTCATCAATTGGCATAGGTAAATTTGTCTTGGGATGGCTTTGTAAATTCAGATTTTCCCCTAGCTTCTCCAGTGACATCTAGTAGTGAATCAACACCTGTAAACTCACTAGCAGAGCAAGAGGTAGCTTCTTCAAGTTGACCTACCAAGAGGATTTTTAGGGCAGAAAGTGACTAAGACTTATTCCAGAGGAAAAAGTTCATTTTTTCTCTAGAGATTGTCGAAAGGGCCAAGCCTAAAATAGGTGAAGAGAGAGCATCCCCAGAACATGAGGAATTCACTAATTCAGGCACCAATGTGACAGATTTGGAGAAAGTTCATGAGTACAAAGTTGCAAAGTAAATCATAATGGAAAAGGAAGTTGAGATCAAAAGGTTGGAAGATAGGTTGACAGAGGTAAATGCTTTTATATCCTGCTTACAACAAGAAAAAATGCAATCAAAAGTAAACCAAATGCTCCAAAACTAGCACATAGAGATTTTGGAGAAGGAGGATGTAAAATGCAAAGAAGTGGTACAATTCAATGATTCTAAGGATAAATAATAGAAAATCACCCCAGGGAAACCAAGAATAAGAGGTCTCAAAAGAGCCCTTGAGCTGTAAAAATAAGTTTCTCCACCTAGAGGTGAAATCACTATGAATGAATTAATTGTTAAAGATACCAATGCATACAAAGTATATTGGCTTGACAAGGATATTGGACACTTAGAAAATCTCCTCAAGTAGGCTAGGAGGGAGAATAATATGCAAAGACACATGGCCATGCATTACTACAAGGAATAGGGTATCCCAAGTTAGAATCAAGCAATTGAAGAAAAAGCTCAAGGAAACCTTAATTAGCCCAAAGGACAAAGACATGCCTGATATAATTGTTGAGGCCTCTCTCATGGCATGAAATATCATCTGATGACGTCATTGGGAAATTTTCAAGAAATTTTGAGAATTTTTTGTCATTTTGGAATATTTGGTAGTTTTTCGCCTGTTTTGAGACTTGAAAACAACTATAAGCACAACGCCTAGGTGCTACACTTTTTCCTTGGTGCTCATTTTCCGAAAAAACCAACCCCATTGGAGAGATAATGGCCAAGAATCTCATCTATGCACTTTTGCAAACTTCCCAACAAACAGATTGAGATAAAATATCAAAGAAGGGTTCAAAAAGTCACTTTCTGTCACTGTTTCAAAACAGGCGCTGCGCATATTGGAGTAGTCTTGGGAAAATATTTTTTCCTCCTTACTAGAGTGTCCAAATCACTTTCTTGATAATTAAAATGAAAACTAGAGATATAGAGGCTTCCAATGATATATCCCTCAAAATTTGGAGCAGAGGAAGGCCTCCCAAATCCTCCTACATGCTAGGCACTCGACATATCCCTGTGAGAGCTTTTCTTCAACATTGTTTCAACAGATTTTGACCTAATGATGTAATTATGGGTAAAAAGGATTTCGTACAATAATTTTTACTTAGATTCATGCTCTTAGAAGTTTATTTCATGTCAAATGTCTTAGTTTTCTAAATGGAGGGTTTGTTTGAACCTCCCTAGTCTTTAGGGTTTTGGTTTATCTTTTCATGTAATTGATGCTACATTAAGGGTTTCAACCCTTGAAAATGGGGACATGGTTTATTGGTGTATAATGCATTTTTTAGTCAAACATAAAGTTGGACATCATACGTGAGCACACTTGTAGCTTGTACTTCAACATTTTACTCAGGAAATCAAAGGATGTAGTTGCAGCTATTATCTAGGAATTCATGTACACTAAGTTTGCAATGATGTATTTTCTCTATTATAGTTTTATGTTAATGGTATACATATCTCCTTTCCATAACTTATTTCCTCAGTGATTTTCCAAAATTATTATAAGCATAATTGTTTTCATGAAATCTCCGCTTTGATGGGAAAGTCATTTTCTATTATCTTCCTTCCTAATTAATGAATTCATGGTTCACATGCTCATTAAGACCCTTTTATATTACAAACACTACACTACACTGACAAATCCTAAATCCATCACACAAGAATTTCTACCTTGCTCCTCTATATCTTTTATATTGGAACCCTTTGATCCTTTGACCTAGCTACCTAGTTTTTATCCCTTATCCAACATCAAAACCCTAAAACTCGAAACCCTACCTGAGCCTAACATATCTAGCATAACAACCTTTCACATTCCAACCATCGTTGGCTGTGAGTTTATAGAGAGATCCCTCTCTGCTTTAGCATGGTTAGCTCCTAAGCTGTAAGTGGTTTGAGGTTACCTCCTTTGATTTACCTTCTCAACCTTAGGATATTGTGGAGGATAACACCCTTCACACGAAGTTGGGTATCAAGGATTCTGAGAAACATTTAGTACTCAAATACCTTGGCTGCCTACATAGGTACATCCAGGATGGGATGGATTTCCTCAACATCTCCTTGCTCGGTATGATGTACCGATACGGTGTCAAGATTGAGCAAAAGCTTAAACAAAAAAGTTGATACTTTGGATTTGTGAATCTGAAGCAAGGGAAAGATGCCCCCAAACCATAGAACAAACAAAAAAGCCAAGCTAGGGAAACTAAAGAAAACCACCAAAGTTGTAAGAAAAGAACAACGCTGCAAAGCCAAAGAAGGACATTGCAAAGAGGTGTGAGCTGCATAAGAGCTCCACTCACAACACAATGGACTGTCAGGCCAAGTAGTCACTAGTGGCCAAGCTGAAGGTTTCTACATTAGATTCATGTTTTGACTCTGAGTTAGAACCTGACAAGGGGAATGACAATATGAATCAAATTATCGATGCAGAGCCCAATGCGACTGTTGCCACCACGAAAATTCAAAAGGAGGAACCTAAATATCCAGAGGAGGAGAAGTGCCTCTTCCATTCCCATATGTGTGTAAATGGTTCTCCACTACAATTCATTGTCGATAACAGGAGCCAAAGAACTTCATTTTAGCAGAGGTTGTGAATTAGTTGGGCTTACTGACCACAACATACCCACAAATGTACACCATTGGGTGTGTCACACGGAATGAGTTATATTTGCGGACAAATCCAACCTTCCTAGGAGTCTAAGACTCTCTAATGACAAAC
>APFE030241338.1:15963-28018 GCA_000404065.3 Pinus taeda
CCCCAGTGGAAGGAAAACAACAAGTGGGAGAATGTTGGGTTGTGTTATATTCTTTCCATGACTAGCCCACGTAGTTAACCAAGGGGTTAGAGGGAAGGCAGAGCACCCCCTTCGTTGCGCTGATCGTGTAGCAGGGAGGGGGGGGGGCATCACAGAGACTTTGAGGCATACCCGTAACCCCACTTTATGGGGTCCGGGGTAGCGCCCCAGAAAATTTTGGTTTTGGACCCTATGTTAGGATGGCTAGACCCACCTATTGTTTTGTGCATGATTTTCACACATGTTTTTGCACGCGATGGTTTTCGGTCCATGCTATTGGACGTGATGGTTTTCGGTCCATGCTATTGGATGCTTCAGCATGCATAAATATGTATTATAACATTGAAAGGAGAATAATGAAAAAATCAAGCTAGTGGTCCTAGTTTTGGGATCCAGGGGAAATCTCTGTGTATATGTGCATTGTTTATTTTCTGTGTTTTAGAATTCATATGTAGGTAATTTCTGTATGGGGTTAAAACCTACATTTTGTTGGGATGAGGATTTCCAAGAGAGTTTGGACATTTTGAAGGAGAAAATGGTCACCGTGCCCATTTTAGTGTTCCCCGACTGGAAGAAGGAGTTCAACATTCATGTAGATGTTTCCTGCATTGTGCTAGGAGTTGTGCTAACCCAACTAAGTGAAGGAGATATTAAAATCCAATAGAATTTGCAAGTAGAAAGTTATCTAACACGGAAAAAAATTATTCAACCATAGAGCGAGCAGGTTTGGCAATGGTGTATGCGCTACAGATATTTCGGCACTATCTGTTAGGTGCGCACTTCAAGATGTATACCGATCATTCTGCTTTGAAATACTTGGTCAACAAGCCTCTGTTGGGGGGCAGGGATTGCAGATGGTTGCTGCTTTTTTAGGAATATGATTTTGAAGTAACTGTGAAGCCAAGGTGCTTGAATGCTAGTCCAGATCACACATCACAAGTTGAGAATGGGGATGAGCCTACGAGTCTGGAGGAAGGGTTGCCTGATGCGCAGCTCTTCGCTATTTGCATCGCAGATGATCATTTTGCATATATAATTCAATTATTTTCTACAGGTATAGATCCTGAAGGGTATTCAACGCAACAAAAGAAAGAATTGGTGGTCTGGGCTGCAGATTTCTCTGTTATTGGCAAACACATATATAAAATGGGATCTGATGAAATATTGTGTAGGTATGTTCCAAAATATAAGAGGAAAATAATCCTTGCAAAAGCGCGTGGAGGAGTCGTAGCAGGACATTATGTAGGAAGAGAAACTGTGTGAAAGATCCTACGCACAGGTCTTTGGTGGCAGACTGTGCATAAGGACTCCAAGATATATTGCAGGGTGTGTGATGTATGTTAGCAGACGGGAAGACCATCGCAAAGAGTTGAATTTCCCTGAATCCGCAAGTGACATTGCAAGCATTTGATAAGTGGGAAATATATTTTATAGGACCAAAACAGCCACTAGGAAAGAAGACATTGTCTAGATATATCATTACGGTGATTGAATACTTAACCAGGTGGGCAGAGGCACAACCTGTAAAATATTCTAGCACTGCTACCGCCACTAAGTTCATTTTTGAGTATATCTTGTCTCAGTTCAGTTGCCATAATATTTCAATGAGTGATAGGGGCACACACTTCTTGAATGAGACAATTGTTTCATTGCTTGAGGAATTCTAGGTATATCATTAGAAGAGTAAACTTTATCACCCTCAAGTAAATGACACAGTAGAATCCTTCGACAAAATTCTGGAAAGTGCTTAAACAAATATTTGCAATGTGAAGAGAAATGACTGGGATGTATGCATACCAGCGGTCCTCTGGGCGTACAGGACTACCTACAAAAAGTTGATAGGAAAAACATTGTTTAGACTAGTATATGGGCAGGAGGTTGTAATGCCCATGGAATACATAGTGCCAAGTTTACGGATTGCAGTAGTTCCGGACATGGCTGATTGCGATACCCTGTAGATCATTCAAAGACAAAGCACATTGATGTTCAGTATCACTTTGTGAGGTATATGATAGAAGACAAAAAGGTGTTGTTGGTAAAGGTGGACACTTTGAAGAATACTCCAGATGCATTGACAAAATCTGTGAGCTCTGAGAAGTTCTCTTGGTGTAGAGAAACAATGGGCATTTTAGGGCTAGAAAAATGACTAAGCTCTCTTGTGGCCTCCTATGGAAAGAAAACAACAAGTGGGAGAATGTTGGGAGTTTGTTATATTCTTTCCATGACTAGCCCACGTAGTTAACTGAGGGGTTAGAGGGGAGGCAGAGCACCCCCTTCGTTGTGCCGATTGTGTAGCAGGGGGGTCACAGAGACTTTGAGGCATACCCGTAACCCCAGTTTATGGGGTCCGGGGCAGCGCCCCAGAAAATTTTGGTTTTGGACCCTATGTTAGGATGGGCAGACCCACCTATGGTTTTGTGCATGATTTTCACACATGTTTTTGGACGCGATGGTTTTCGATCCATGGTATTGGGCGTGATGGTTTTCGGTCCATGGTATTGGATGCTTCAACATGTATAAATATGTATAATAACATTGAAAGGAGAATAATGAAAAAATCTAGCTGGTAGTCCTAGTTTTGGGATCCAGGGGAAATCTCTGTGTATACGTGTTTTATGCGTTATGGTCTCGCATTGTTTATTTTCTGTGTTTTAGAATTCGTATGTAGGTAATTTCTGTACGGGGTTAAAACCTAAATTTTGCTGGGACGAGGATTTCCAAAATAGTTTGGACATTTTGAAGGAGAAAATGGTCACTGCGACCATTTTAGTGTTCCCCAACTGGAAGAAGGAGTTCAACATTCATGTAGATGTTTCCTTCATTTTGCTAGGAGTTGTGCTAACTCAACCAGGTGAAGGAGATATTAAAATCCAATAGAATTTGCAAGTAGAAAGTTGTTTAAGGCGGAAAAAAATTATTCCACCATAGAGTGAGCAGATTTGGCAATGGTGTATGCGCTACAGATATTTCGGCACTATCTGTTGGGTGCGCACTTCAAGATGTATACCGATCATTCTGCTTTGAAATACTTGGTCAACAAGCCTATGTTAGGGGGCGGGGATTGCAGATGGTTGCTGATTTTTTAGGAATATGATTTTGAAGTAACTGTGAAGCCAAGGTACTTGAATGCTAGTCAAGATCACGTATCACAGGTTGAGAATGGGGATGAGCCTACGAGTCTGGAGGAAGGGTTGCCTGATGCGCAACTCTTCACTATTTGCATCGCAGATGATCATTTTTCATATATAATTCAATTATTTTCTACAGGTATAGATCCTGAAGGGTATTCAACGCAAAAAAGGAAAGAATTGGTGGTCTAGGCTACAGATTTCTCTGGTATTGTCAAACACATATATAAAATGGGATCTAATGAAATATTGTGTAGGTATGTTCTGGAATATGAGAGGAAAAGTATCCTTGCAAAAGTGTGTGGAGGAGTCATAGGAGGACATTATGTAGGAAGAGAAACTGTATGAAAGATCCTACGCACAGGTCTTTGGTGGCAGACTGTGCATAAGGACTCCAAAATATATTGCAGGGTATGTGATGTCTGTTAGTGGACGAGAAGACCGTCGCAAAGAGATGAATTTTCCCTGAATCCGCAAGTGACATTGCAAGTGTTTGATAAGTGGGAAATATATTTTATAGGACCAATACAACCACTAGGAAAGAAGACATTGTCTAGATATATCATTACGGTGATTGAATACTTAACCAGGTGGGCAGAGGCACAACCTGTAAAATATTGTAGCACTGCTACAGCCACTAAGTTCATTTTTGAGTATATCTTGTCTCAGTTTAGTTGCCTTAATATTTCAATGAGTGATAGGGGCACACACTTCTTGAATGAGACAATCATTTCATTGCTTGAGGAATTCTAGGTATATCATTAGAAGAGTACACCTTATCACCCTCAAGCAAATGACACAGTAGAATTCTTCAACAAAATTCTGGAAAGCGCTTAAACAAATATTTGCAATGTGAAGAGAAATGATTGGGATGTATGCATACCAGCGATCCTCTGGGCATACAGGAAAAACATTGTTTAGACTAGTATATGGGCAGGAGGTTGTAATGCCCACGGAATACATAGTGCCAAGTTTATGGATTGCAGCAGTTTCGAACATGGCTGATTGCGATACCATGGAGGAAAGACTCACGTAGCTTGTTAAGCTAGAGGAAGATCGCTTCTTGGTAGGATTTCATCAATAGGTCCAGAAGGACCGTGAAGATGCATGGCACGATCACCATCTCAAACAGTGCACCTTTAAGGTCGATGATTGGCTGGGGCCATCATTCATGTTCCCTGGAAAATTTGAGATGCATTAGCTGGGGCCATCATTCATGTTCCCTAGAAAATTTGAGATACATTGGTTGGGGCCATATGTTGTGAAGGAAATTACAGATGGAGGCGCAGTTCAGGTCGTGAAGCTGAATGGAGAACTATTTTAGGGAAAAGTTAATGGGAGTTGATTGAATTTGTATAAAGGCAATCCCGCCCCTGTGCAATGACTATATGATTGCAAGGTAGTCTTAGTACTCCAGGCAGCTGCAAGGAAGTATGGGACTATAAACTACATTGACCAAAAGTTAGAAAGGAAAATTGAAGGGACTACGCAAATTGAAGGATGGCGCCAAGGGGAGCTGCATCAAAGTAGTTGCGCTAGGTGCATGGGCACTGCACAACCTGGCCAAAAAGTGACCATTGGAAGCACTGTAGCTAATAGGATGGAGAATTTTTCGTTGAAAGGAGTAGGGGGGAAGCATTTTATGGAGCATATCTTTGGAAATCTTTCGCAAAATGTGCATTAATGACCAAGAATTGGAGGGAAACGTTGGATTTGAATACAAATTGGTCTATAAATATGGCATATCACTCTGCATTCAAACACTTTGCTTCTTGAGAGTTTTCGATAAGATTTTTTGCCTTGATTTGCACCAAGAAAAGTGCTATATGTCTAAGCCGTATTGGGAGGAAATTCTTTCATAGCCGAAGTTAGCAAACTTTCCTTATTACTACCATAAGAGCTTCCTGGAGAGAATGACTACAACACGCCCTGAGGTAAAGCCAACCCTATCTGAGGCATTTCCAGCCAAACCTATACCTATAGGATTTCCTACTACCATGCTTAGGTCTCCAAGGCCTAAGCCATCTACTTATATGAAGCAGAGGAAGCCTCAACAAATGCCGGTGCGACAATCCCTGTAGAAAAACCCAACAGAAGTTTGCCAAAAGGGAAAAATGGATAAGTCCAAACACCTGGCAGAGCCACTGGATCTGGATGAGGAAGCACTGCATGGAGGAATAGAGGATCTTGATGTAGAAGAGGTTGAGCCAATAACTCGGCTTCAGAAGTACATAACACCTAGAAAATCCATGGCGAAGGTGACCAAAGATCTAGATGCTACAAAGTTCATGGTATCTATGCCTTTACTACCGAAGAATTTGTTGTTTGAGGGTATGTTGCTAGTTCGGATACCAAATTTGAAAATGGAGGATTGGGAACTAGTGGACCACGAGAAATTTCCAAAGCTAGCGCTAAGTAAGTACCTCAAGAAGGTCTACTACGAAGATTTGGGTGTCACGTGCCTTGAACCAATGAATTGGGTGGCTGGAGTTGGGAGCATGGGGATCCTAAACATGTTATGGGTACCGCACTTTGGTCGCACCAATATTAACACCATCTATGTGCACCAATTTCTAACACTGTTACATGATGGGTGTCTCTGGCTGGGACAGACATCCTGATCATAGATATGTTGATCCACTAAATAACGTTGCTGCCATCCCAAGGAGTGGACCCTGAAGAGGCTTTTGTAGGAAAGTCGCAAGAGAAGAAGTTGGCAGACCAAATGAAGGGAGAGTTTAGTCTGGTGAAAAAATCACACAGATACTCTATTCAATCCATATCATATGGAAGGGCACAGTTTGTTGCGTAGATATTAGCTGGTAAGATCATGAGCAATTCTTGTGCTAATGAAGTGCCGTTGTCAGTTGTTTTCTTGGCTACGTAGTGCGCGAAAGGATTCCAGTATAACTGGGCTCAATATATATGTAAGGAGTTTTTGGAGGACTACAGGGAGGCCCAAGATGAGGGCAAGGTGTTTCACTATGCCTGGTTTTTATTGTTGATCACTTTAGTGGCATGGAGGATGCCCAAAGAGAGCCAATTCCCTCAGCAGGACCCAGACCTATCAGAAGCAGCGAAGTTCGCTTCGCTATGGGCTACTAAAGACCCCACACGCGTAATGCAGACAAAGATATTTTTGGTGTTGTTCAAGATAGAACTCAGAATAGTGATTAGCTAGAGGCCATCGTTATCACCCACCTTGCATGTGCAATACACTAACATTGCTAATTTCAAGGCAAATTTCCACAATATGCACATTCGCACAAAGAAGGATAACTGGGGCATATGGCACAAGTTTCCCTACTTGGTTGTTGAGGAAGATATAGTAGGGGATACCAGAAAGTGGCCAAGTGACTAGCTCACCCCTTCTGATGCCAATGTAGGTACCAACATGACTATTGAAGGTTCAACAACGTAGACCATGGCAATAGAAAATAAGAACGAGGCTTAGAAAGTTTTTGCTCGAGAAAAGGTTGTGTAGAAGAAAGAAGTTGTTGTGAGGGCAAAAGAATCTCATATGAAGAACAAAGAAGCGACGACCAAGGAAAAGGAAGCAGTGCAAGAATAAACCATGTTGAAAGCCACTATTGACATTGACGAGTCATACCCCGAGCAAACACATGGGGAGGAAGAGACCGAGGTGGAAGAAGAAGGGGGCACGGAGTTGGGGTCCCCTTCATTGTCAAGAAGAGGAAGAAGAGGACTTCCACAGGGCAGCACAAGAAGAAAAAGTCCAAAAAAATAGTGAGAGCGACGCCTTTGGTATTCATAGAGGAGGACTTAGATGAAATTGGGGATGTGGTCCATGATGCGATGACAGACCTCGTGAGCCATTTTGAAGCGCAGTACCAACAGTCGCCCAATAAGGTACAACAGGGCCTTTGTGATTTACATGTACAAACAGGTCCAATTCAAGCGAGCATGAGACAGGTGAGTAAGAAGAAAGTGACCCTGAATCAAGCGAGTGAATCAGACTTAGACACTGGAATCATTGTGGATCTTTGCACCGTGGAATTTCTAGAAGGATCCCTCCGCAACAACTTAATCGAATAACAGGCACACCTGTTGTAGATGAAGAATATAAGTTTGAATTTGGCCACACTTCCCAATCAGACTCTGCACGAGCTATACCAAGGGGTGCCAGATGAACTAAGGATATGGGAGAAACACACATTGTTGGTAATCAATGAGGTAAAGACTAGCAACGAGTAGATATTTGAGGAGAAGGAACAGACCCTAAAGGAAAAGGAGGAGGTCACAACATGAAGCCAGCAGCTAGAAGAAGATATTGCATAGGCCTGCAGTGAGCTTCTAGAGGTCAATATCCAAGAAGAAGTAGCCTCTGCAGAGAAGATTCAAAAGTTATCCACTACATTTAAAGAATCTAAGGATGAAATTGGTCGAGTCAGGTTTGAGCTACAACTGCAGATATCAAAGTTACAATTAAAGTTGCAACCCACTACTCCTCCATAAGTTAGAGAGCAACGCGGAGTTGTTATTAAACAAGGAATGACCACCTTGGAAGATGCAGTCAAGGGTTGCACTAAGCTATTTGAGCAGGCCATGGAGTTATGGAGGACACAGCTGTGGATAAATGGGGCTAGTCAGTTGACTCTGGAAGTGCAAAGCAAGCTCAAAGGAATGCAACAGACTCAAAGGACCATGGGGCTTGCAGTTGAAGGCCCAACTACTGAAAAATTGGTCGAGCAAGTGTGACAAGCTGCTACACAAGGAACAACAGACCTACAGGTTTTGAAGCTTGAGTTCAGTGAGATGTAGGAGAAGATCGAGGCACCACCAATAGAGTGACTTGAGGATGAGTCACAAAATTTTGTTGGGTGCCCGTTGGGGTAGCATCACCTAGGGTAAATTTTGTAACTAATTTTGTTAATTGTGTAAAGTCTCTGCATTTTGAGGGAGCGGAGTGCGAAGGTCATAGTATTCAAAAGGGACTTTAGTCTCGTAAGTTGTTATAAGATAGCATGTTTTGTGACCCTCCCATAGTCTGCAAACCATGGTATTGTAATTAAAGAAACTATATAAAGAAGTCATAGTGAGTCATAGGAAGTAATGAATTAATTGAAGATCATTGAATGGGTAAGTGGTCTTGTTTCTGGGAAAATTAGTGTCTTGTCAAATGACTAACCCTCTAGGTTTGGTAGCTAACCTAGAAACAACAGTTTAAAGCAATTCAATATCTTTCCTATGAGTGACAGATAAGAAAGAGATTATGAGGGACCAACCTGTAACTTTCACTTGAATCCTCGCTTGATCTCCCTCTCCTTTGGCTGATCTCGTAACTCCTCCCCGTACTTAACAAGCTTGGAGAGTACCTGCATAGCTACAGAAACAAGGACCTATCAAAGCATAATGATCCATCACAGCATAAACATCATAGAATTAGAAATATGATAAACAAATGAATACATTTACAATTAACACAATCAATTGGGAAAAATATTGAAGAACTTTATTGCTATCAAGGAGAATTACAACCCATAAGAAGTCTGATCGAGTGCCATCCTCCAAGCTTCAAGCTTTCTTCACCTCATGAATCAACAAGAACACACCAACAATGACACAATGCTCTCACCTCAATACTAAAACTAGCAGCACTTTCTTACAACTCAGAATAATTCAGCCTTTTGATCTCTTGTATGGGAGATCCTTTTATAAATGATTGCAAGAGGATGAGTCATAAATGGGGATGATGAATGCAATTCCATTTGTTGAAATTAGTTCCAAAAGAGAGGGGAATTGGAGATGGTTTCATAGTTCCCTTGGTCATCCTTGAGTGAATTTAGAGAGGCAAGTGGCATAGGAGAAGTTTCTAGAAGATTCCATGAGCAACCAACTAACAATCTGTCCCATAATTTTGTCCATCCTCATCCATTGCACTTACTAAAGGGCCTAACTACGATGCATCTCACCCTAACACAGGGCTTTCAGATATGGTTTAGTTTAGGCACTTTCTAGATGATTTCTGAGATGGAACTCTTGGGGAATGAAGCATTCAGATGACTAAGTTTCTTTAAGGTATAAACAATTATTTTGGAGGTTGATGAGCCCTAATATCATCTACATATGAGTTTGGGGTTGATGTGCCCAAATATGTCTATAACAGTTGCCCCCTAAAGCATGAGGTCGTAAATGTTCATGTCGGGTGAAATGCTTTATTATGAGGATCGAAATTTTCGAACTGGAAGGTGACCTACATCAATTACAATAAAATACATCACAATAATATGATTTTTCATGAACTAGCTGAGGGAGGCATTCCCATGTTCAATTTTATAAAGTTTTATTTCATGTACATAGATCAGATAGTCATCTCCAGATACAGACTTGTGATTCTACAGATATAGAGTCATAATCCAAGATTAGGATGACCATTTGTGTAGAGCCTTTGTACATTTAATTTTTTTGTATCCCTGAATATATCATAGCCTGGATGGATCAAACTAGATCCAGGGTCTTCAATCTTGTTCAATATTCGCTCGATGTACAAGTCAAATAATGTGAAGAGATGTTCTGAGGTCGAACATGGAAAGACATCGCCTGATTACCAGCCAATGATGTGAGCTGTTAACATACGTGAGAGGGATCACCGATAATGATAATGATCCTCAAGGTACTACAGTACATTTCACATGGTGTACATACATGATCCTATGTCGAACACTACACAAAATCTTTCGGTCGAAGGCCATTGATGTCAACCTATCACCGGAAGAGAGAAACTTGTCATTGATGTAAACAAGCTTCAAAGTACTAGAAGGGTGTTTCTAAGTCAACTTCCTGGATAATGAGCTGATGTCAACAAGAATAAACTCATCGTAGGAGGGCCTTGATGTATCCCACATCTACAACACGAAACATGTTGGGTGTGGAGCATGATTATTTAGAGGTCTTTGTTTCAGCTGGATGTATACCCCAAGAAGTTTGGGCCATTCATTAGGTAGATGATCTGATGGTAGAACTTATGTTTAGTTTAGGGTTTTTCTCCCTAGAAGGAAACCCCTCTCTTTGTATGAGGGCATTCTATTGACGTTGTGTAACATATGTGTATTCTCTAAGCGAGAAACAGAGAGGTGAGACTGTGAGAGAAAACAGAGGATATTACCGCAGATCTATTGTAGGTTGTGTCTCTTCATTTTGCTGGATAATAAAAAGGAAGGACTGGATGTTCAGGGTGGACATAGCCCAAACTAGGTGAACCACGTATATCTATGTCTCTCTGGTTTTATGCGTTTTCTGTGTTTATATTTATGCAATATTCTATGTGTTCCATTGATCTGTAATATATAATTTTCTAATAACTGGTATCAGAGCCGAAGGTCTATTTGGCTGATAAACTCGTAGGAAAGAAGGGTTCCTCGTTCAAGTGGAATCAATGGCAGATGATGGTAAGGGTCGAGAAATTTAACGGCCAAAACTTCTCGCTATGGAAGATGCAGATGGAATATTATCTATATTAGAAAATATGTACCTACCATTGGGCAGAAAAACAAATATGCCGACAGGTATGACAGATGAAAAATGGAACCTTCTCGATAGAAAGGCACTCAGAACAATACGATTGTGCCTTGCAGCATCAGTCGCCTTCAACATTTCGAAGGAAACAATGACAGAGGGTTTGATTAAGGTGTTGGTGAAACTATATGAAAAACCCTCGGCCTCAAACAAGGTATTTCCTATGAAACAATTATTTAATATGAAGATGTCGGAAGCTAGATCTGTTGCAGACCATTTAAATGATTTTAATACAGTTACAAGTCAGGTAAGTTATGTAGGGGTAAATTTTGAAGATGAAGTTAGAGCTCTATTATTCTTGTGTTAACTGCCAGAAAGTTGGAATGGTTTAGTAATGGCCATTAGTAACTCTGTTTCTGGATCCAGTACTTTAAAGTTTGATGACGTTGTCATTGCTATCCTTAGTGAGGAAATGCGACGGAAAAGCTCCGGTGAGACATTGGGTAATGCTTTAAGTGCATATTCTAGGGGAAGAAAAATGGAAAGAGGAAAGAGCTCAGGATACCGCAGTAAATCAAGGAAAGGCAGATCCAAGTCCAGATCGGGGGTAGTGTGCTAGAAATACAGAAAGAAAGGACACCTAAAGAAAGACTGTAGATCTTGGAAGGGAAAAGAAGGAGATGCATAGCAAGAAAACAATCACGAAGCAAATGTGACAGGTGAGGTGTTACAAGATGCTTTGATTCTTTCTTTCGAGAATGTTACTGATTCTTGGGCGGTAGATTCAGGGGCCTCATTCCATGCCACACCTGATAAGAAATATTTTCATGACTATCAGCAAGGAGATTTTGGACAAGTCCGTTTGGGTGATGATAAAACCTATAAAATTGTTGGAATGGGTAAGGTTCTTGTAAAATAGCAGAATGGAAACCAATGGCTACTAAAGGAGGTAAGGCATGTTCTAGATCTGAAGAAAAATCTGATTTCAATAGGGCAGTTAGGCAGTGAAGGTTGTGTGACAACTTTCACAGATAAAGCTTGGAAAGTCACCAAAGGAGTCCTGGTAATAGAAAAAGGCGAAAAGGTTGGTACATTGTATTTATGCAATGGTATTTCTAACTCTGTTAATGCTTTAACTTCCAAAGGAGCAGATGCAGCATTATGGCATCATAACTTCAGACACATGAGTGAGAAGGGGATGACGATTCTTCACTCAAGGAATTTGTTGCTGAGTTTGAAGAATGTTTATTTGTACTTCTATGAGAATTACATTTATGGAAAAAAGAAGAGAGTCAGATTTCTTAGAGTTGGGAAAGAAAAGAAGAGCAAAAAATTAGAGCTTGTGCATACAGATGTATGGGGACCTGCTCAGGTATCATCTCTCAGTGGCTCTCGTTATTATGTTCCTTTTA
>APFE030241338.1:29887-51270 GCA_000404065.3 Pinus taeda
TAGGTGGAACAACTGTCAGTTGGGTTTCAAAAATCCAAAGTGTTGTTGCACTTTCAACAACAAAAGCAGAGTATGTTGCTGCTACAGAGGCTAGTAAAGAAATGATTTGGTTACAAAGGTTTATGGGTGAATTGGGTATGAAGCATGATATGGGCACGTTATACAGTGATAGCCAAAGTTCCATTCATCTTGCAAAGAACTCAGCATTTCATTCGAGGACTAAACATATACAGCTCAAGTACCATTTCATACGATCAGTGTTGGAAGATGGAGAGTTGAAGCTGGAAAAGATACACACTAGCCAAAATCCTGCAGATATGCTAACAAAAGTGTTAACTAGGGAGAAACAGAGAATATGCTCAGTTTCAATTGGTCTTCAAGGATGACAATGAAGATGAGAAATAGCCAGGTCTAAAGAGGAGTCATTGTCCAGCAAATGAAGCAACTGTGGGGTTTCTACAACCATTCTCCAAGTGAGAGATTGTTGGGTGTGGAGCATGATTATTTAGAGGTCTTTGTTTCAGCCGGATGTATACCCAGGAAGTTTGTACATCCTTCCATGTAGGGGGGTGTGGGGGGCACTTGTAAAAGTATAGTAATTTCTAGTCAATCTAGGTCGTTCATTAGGCGGATGATCTGAAAGTAGAACTTATGTTTAGTTTAGGGTTTTTTTCCCTAGAAGGAAACCTCTCTCTTTGTATGAGGGCATTGTATTGAGGTTGTGTAATAGATGTGTTTTCTCAAAGCAGAAATAGAGAGGTGAGACTATGAGAGAAAACAAAGGATATTATAGTGGATTTGTTGCAGGTTGTGTCTCTTCATTTTTCTAGATAATAGAAAGGAAGGACTGGCTGTTCGCGGTGGAAGTAGCCTAAACTGGGTGAACCACGTATATCTATGTCTCTCTGGTTTTATGCATTTTCTGTGTTTATATTTATGCAATATTATATGTGTTCCATTGCTCTGTAATATATAATTTTCTAACAAAATGAAGCAAATGATTTCTGGAGGTGAAAATGAACTGACAACACAAGGTGCAAGAATGGCGGTCATGAAAAAATGAAGGTTGGAGGTATTGTAGTGTATGATACATTAACTGGATGACTTCTTAACTGGATGGCTTCTCAACTTGATGACTTCTCTTGAACATGTCGGCGACACTGAGATGAATTGGTAGCATTAACGCCAAAAGATGGATGGTATGAAAGACCAATGGTATGATGACCGGTGAATGGAATAACCCAACCCAACTCAATCATGGAGATGAGGTGAACGTGTCATGTTCAAGAGCGACTAGCTACCATAAATTCTTCAAGAGTTTTCCCTTTTTTTCCCCAGCCATTGCTGACTAGTACCTCTTTATTTTTTATCAAGCTTGAGGAGGATAACATATGCTTGTTCTATAATTTTCCCTTCGGGCAAACCCATTGCTACTTTATGTTTTAATGAGTTTAGCAACAGTGAAACTCGGTCTCGTCTAGATGGACAAGTTTGTCGCTATTATTTTAACGAGTTTAACGACAAGGATAACTCGGTCTATTTCATGTTTAGAGAGTTTGAAAAGGGACGAAAAGAAAACTCCATAAGTTCTTTTTCATAAAGAATCCCTCAAGTCCAAAAAAGGATAAAATAATACGAGAGGGATGTCATTTCCAATACTTTAACGAGCTGAAAGAGAAGCGCTCAACTATCTTTTCATGTTTAGAGAGTCTGAAAAGAGTTTAAAGAGGACTCTATTTTGAGGAACGAGTTGTGTCTAGTGTAGCAAATAGTTTCGGTGATGTTGGAACTTCTCAAAACATGTTGATTTATGTGAAGAGGCTAGATAATAAGACCACTCATTACAACTGTTCCTCAAAAAAGGGTAAAACAACCAAGTGAAAGTGTATGATCGGCCAAAGAGATGGTGGCGATGGGATGAAAACAACCACATAGAAAAGGCTAATAGAATGGCAATCACGAGGGTTAAAAATTGAAAATGGCTTCATTTTTAGACAAGCTTGAACCATAGGGAACTATGCTTGGATTCAGTTTCATTTTGACACAAGCTTGAAATGAAAAATTATTCTTAGATTCAGTTTCATTTTTACACAAGCTCGAAATGAAAAAACTATGCTTGAAATTGGTTTACATGCCCCTAGCATGATGAAAGGGAGAGTCTCCTGTAACCAGATGGAAATCATTTCAGTGAAGTAGGACGATTATCCAACACCTTTTTGGCTTTGTCCAGATAGACAAAGGTGAATTGGGTGATTCCCTTCACACAACCTATAGGGAAACTTGACTTTACCACTAGGTGCATGCCCCCCAAGCTTCATTAAATTTACGTACGTAGACTACTCAAGGATATCAAGTGGATGGAATGAAGGTTATTTTACAAAATCAAGTGAAAGAATCAGATGGGATTTTATGAGGTCTAATCAAAGACTCGACTTAGAACTTTGCTCCAGGGTTCCTCTTTTCATTTTTTAATGAGCTTGAGATAAGACAAGGAACTCTGCTCAGATTCCTTGTTTCATTTTTTAACAAGCTTGACACAAGACAAGGAACTATGCTCATTGGCCTATTTCATTTTTTAACAAGGTTGACACAGTAAAGAACTCTCCTCATATTCCTTGGGTTCATTTTTTAATGAGGTTGACACAAGACCAGGAACTATCCTTGGACCATTGTTTTATTTTTTAACGAGGTTGATACAAGACAACGAACTATCCTCGAACCCTTGTTTCATTTTTTAACCAGGTTGACACAAGACAACGAACCATCCTTTGAGACCCTTGTTTCATTTTTAAATGAGGTTGACATAAGAAAATGAACTATCCTCGAACCCCTTGGTCACAATCATGAAGGAGAGATATGGTTCAAATGCCCCCGGTACACGATGTATAACATATTGAATTGATTGTCAGTTGATGTAGGTATGGAACAGGTTGCCACATAATTAACCCATGGCGGGGATGATACCATTGGTATAAATGGACCATTTAGGGATGATGGTTGACTAGGAGCTATATTTGGACCGGGAAATGAAAGCTGGTCAACGGTGACAATTTTGCCTACATGCGGGAAACAAATAACTCGAAAGACTATTGAAACAATAGCTCCCATGTCATAAACATAGTCGCGCCCAAGAAGTAAATTGTAATTTAATGGGCCTAGAACTACCATCACGTTCAAATAAATAGTTTTCCCTCTCAAAGTAATAAGTAATTGAGGAAGGATCCCTAACAGTCCACTGATTCTGTGTAACAGACACAAGCAGTGGCAAACCAAGTGCTTGCCAAGTAGTTGAGGAAAGGATACTCACTGATGCACCTTCATCTATAGTAGTGCCAGATACAATCATTTTACAAACCTGTACTATGATCTGGAAAGGCACATAAGAAGGAAGGCGGTATCCTGCCAGTCGATTCCAATTAAAGGAAGTGACTAGACTACTTGGAGGGGGTACCGTAGAAACGGGAGAATTAACCCCTTGAGTATAAGAACTGGAGGATTTTCCTCCTATCTTAATGGAATAGGTGGACTGCCCCCAATCTCATTTGAATCTGAGGAAACAGAAAGAACTTGATTAGTATGATTTTCACTCTCTTTGGGAAAGGTACGATTAGCTAAAGGTGAACTCAGGTCAACTATTACCTCGACCTGTTGATTTGGATCGGGTATAGACTCATAGGATTCACTTTCAGAGAGAGTGATTTCAATTGATGGTTGATTTTGGTCAGTTAATTCATCAACTAATGAAGGATTTAGGGAGAGTTTCATATAACCAGATGGAAGTCACTGCAATGAAGTAGGATGGTTATCCAATACTTTCTTGGCTTCATCCAGATAGGGACAAAGGTGAATGAGGTGATTCCCTTCACATAACCTACATGGCAACTTGAATTTTCCTTTCTTTCCATGAACTTTATTATAACTAGTTGATGGTGTGTCACCAACATGGTCTCTAGAGGTTGATGACACAGGATGATGTGAACGAGAAGACCATTCTTCTAAGATCTGAGGAATATCAGGACAATTTCGAAGAAGATGGTCTCCCACACAAATTTTTCATGGATATCAAACTTTGTTATGTTTAACAGATGGTTTCTCATCAGTGGTTGAATTCAAAGCAATGGTTGCTTGGTTTCCCCTCTGTTGAATTTGCTTCTTTGCTTGCTTGCTCTCCCTTGGTTGCTTGGTTCGCTTGAATCCTCGCTTGATCTCCCTCTCCTTTGGCTGATCTCATAACTCCTCCCCATACTTAACACCCTTGGAGAATACCTACACAGCTACAAAAAAAAAGACCTGTCAAAGCATAATGATCCATCACAGCATAAACATCATAGAATCAAAAATATGATAAACAATGCATTTACAATTAACACAATCAATTGGGAAAAATCTTGAAGAACTTTATTGATATAAAGGAGAATTACAACCCATAAGAAGTGTAATCCAGCGCCATCCTCCCAACTTTAGGCCTTCTTCACCTCATGAATCAACAAGAACATGCCAACAATGACATAATGCTCTCACCTCAATACTAAAACTAGCAGCACTTTCTTACAACTCAGAATAATTTAGCCTTTTGATCTCTTGTATGGGAGATATTTTTATAGATGATTGCAAGAGGATGAGTCATCAATGGGGATGATGAATTCCATTCCATTTGTTGAAATTATTTCCAGAAGAGAGGGGATTTGGAGATGGTTTCCTAGTTCCCTTGGTCATCCTTAGGCGAATTCAGAAAGGCAAGAAGCACAGGAGAAGTTTCTAGAAGATTCCATGAGCAACCAACTAACAAACTGTCTCGGAATTTTGTCCATCCTCGCCCATTGCACTTACTAAAGGGCCTAACTATGATGCATCTCACTTAGACAATGTCGTAGGTGAGATGCATCTCACCCTAATACAGGGCTTTCACATATGGTTCAGTTTAGGCACTTTCTGGATGATTTCTAAGATGGGACTTTTAGGGAATGAGGCATTCAGATGACTAAGTTTCTTTAAGGTATGTCATTTCCAATACTTTAATGAGCCAAAAGAGACAAGTGCTTGAGTATCTTTTCTTTTTTAAAGAGTCTGAAAAGAGTTTAAAGAGGACTCTATTATGAGGAATGAGTGGTGTCTAGGGTAGAAACTGGTTCCCATAATGTTGGAACTTCTCAAAACATGTTGATTTATGTGAAGAGGCTGGCTAATAAGACCACTCATTGCAACTATTCCTCAAAAAAATATAAAACAACAAAGTGAAATCGTATGATCGGCCAAAGGGATGGTTGCGATTTGATGAACACAAACAAGGCTCAAAACGTTGATAGAATGGCAATCACAAGGGTTAAAAATTGAAAATGGGTTCATTTTTAGACAAGCTTGAACCATGGGGAAGTATGCTTGGATTCAGTTTCATGTTTACACCATCTTGAAACAAACAAACTATGCTTGGCTTCGGTTTCATTTTTACCCAAGCTTAAAATGAAAAAATATGCTTGAATTGGTTTACAAGCCCCCAGCATGATTATAAAATAGCTCCCATGTCATAAACATAGTTTCACCCAAGAAGTAAATTGTAATCTAATGGACTTGGGACTACCATCACATTCAGATAAACGGTTTTCCCTCTCAAAGTTAATAGGTAACTGAGGAAGGATCCTTAATGGTCCACTAGTTCCTCTGTTAAAGCCTAACAGATTTTGTGTAACAGACACAAGCAATGGTGAACCAAGTGCTTGCCAAACAGTTGAGGAAAGGATACTCACTAATGCACCTTCATCTATAATCGTGCTAGATACAATCATTTTACAAACCTGTACTATGATCTGGAAAGGCACAAGGCACATAAGAAGGAAGGCAGAATCTTGCCAATGGATTCCAATCAAAGGAAGTGACTAGACTACTTGGAGGAGGTACTGTAGAAATGAGAGAATTAACCCCTTGAGTTATGAGAATTGGAGGATTTTCCTCTTGTCTTAATGGAATAGGTAGACTGCCCCCAAGCTCATTTGAATCTGAGGAAAAAAAAAGAACTTGAGTAGTATGATTTCACTCTCTTCGGGAAAGGTACAATTAGCTGAAGGTGAAATCGGGTCAACTGTCACCTCGACCTGTTGATTTGGATCGGGTATAGACTCATAGGATTCACTTTCAGAGAGAGTTATTTCAACTGATGGTTGATTTTGGTTAGTCAATTCATCAACTAGTGAAGGATTTAGGGAGAGTTTCCTGTAACCAGATGGAAGTCGCTACGGTGGAGCAGGACGGTTATCCAATACTTTCTTGGTTTAATCTAGATAGGGACAAAGGTGAATGGGGTGATTCCCTTCACATAACCTACATGGAAACTTGACTTTTCCTTTCTTTCCATGAACTTTACTATCACTAGTTGATGGTGTGTCACCAACATGATCTCCGGAGGTTAATGACATAGGATGATGTGAATGGGAAGACCATTCTTCTCAGATCTGAGGAATATCGAGACAATTTCGAAGAAGATGGTCTCCCACACAAATTTTGCATGGATATCGAACTTTGCGATGTTTAACGGATGGTTTCTCATCAACGGTTTTATTCAGAGCAATGGTTGCTTGGTTGCCCCTCTGTTGAATTTGCTTCTTCTTCTTCTTCTTCTTCCCTTTCTTCTTCTTCTTAGCCACCTGGTTACTAGTACCAACACTTTCACGAGGTGAATAGGAAGGGGAGGAAGAAACAAACAAGGAAGAAGGGAAAGGGTAAACCTTAGGATCAACTGGAGGTTGATTTTGTCTAGTTGGAGGTGTACTCGATTGCAAAGAAATCATGACATTTTGAACCAAGGAGGTTGAAAACAACCATACTAGCAAGCTAATGGTAAATCTCGAAAGGGACAATGTAACCATATATGGAGCACTAATATTTCTGAAAGAAGGAAAAGGACTAGGATTTCCATAAAATGGAATTCCTTGATTGGTGGACTCTAGATTTGTCGCCATATTTTCAACCTAAGATCAACTAAGGAATAGGGATGTTATTCGTGGTCAATTAATTTTAACGACACTTGGACACAACTTTGCTTTTTCAGTTTTAAAGAGTTGAGAAAAAGGTAAAGATGACTCTAGTTGCCTTCAATTTTTAATGAGCTTGAAAGGAAAAGTGTTCAGATGGACCTTTTCTTTTAAAGAGTTGAAAAGGAATGAAAGTGACTACTATGGAGAATCTAGATGAAAAGGTTTACCAGACCAATCACAAAACTGCAATATACACCTTGGTGATAAATTAAAGAGAAATTACCAAGGACTTTACGTATGGCAGTCAATCTTCCCAAATGCTATGTTTAGTGCATTGCGATCGATAAGGCGGCAGAGTTAGTTTCCTATGGATAAAGGATTTAAGGCTATTGGGGTCTCCCACTATATGCGCGATGGTACAGGAAACACAAGTCCATGCTAGCACTTGTCGTATCAAAGAGGAGGAATCACCCAACCTTCAATGAAAATGATAGCCACTAGGTTTAATGACACCGGAACACGTCTCTAGCCTAGACCTCTAAGTGTGTTGCATTAGATTCCAAAGCATAGTTAAGTTCATTGAGGTTCATTTTAAATTGATCTTGCTTAAAAATTTGCCTTTGAAGGTTCACCACATGATGTATGTTCTCAATTCCTAAAATGCAACTATCATGATAAACAAACTTTTTATTTAGTTTAAATGATGAAAACCTTAGATACTAAAGGATAGAGCAATCAAATCTTTGACAAAGAGCAAAGAGCACATCTAATGAAATTTCCCTAAATATTCCTATCAAGCATTCACAAACCTTAATATGCACAATGAAAAATTCATGTATTTGTTTTGAGCTCTCCTTAATGTGAATGATTCAAGAAGGAAAACTAAATGCAGCAACAATTCAAAATGTTTCACACAAAATGGCAATTTTCGACAATTTTTCTTCAAAGAGAGAAAGGAAGACTCAAATGATACTTTCAAGTTTGAAGAAATAAAACTTTTAGACACTTTGAATAAATGCACAAAATAGTTTAATCGATTAGCTATGAAGGAGGATTTTAACAACACTTCACTTTTTCAACAAAAATTGAAGACTTTACGACACTTTTTCTATCGAAGCGAAAATCGATTAACACTACCTCTTGACAATGGATTGTAAATGAAAAAACAAATACAAAAAAATGTTTACTAGTACTATTCTAAATAGAGGCTGATTTGAGTGATGTAGTTTGGCTTCAGTGATGAGACATTGTTCATATTCAGCAAGCAACCAAACAAGAATGAAAACTAGTCAAAAAACTCAACTCCTAGATGGGAAAATTGAGTTTCAGTCAATCATCGCACTTAGCCTTTGAAGAGAGTGAGATGCATTGCACTTTTCCCATTCAGGAACTGAGATGCATCTCAGGTTGCAGTTTAGGCAAGTGAGATGATCACATGGAGTGATTCTGAAAGTGTTTTTGGTTCAAATTTGCAGCAGTTTTCAATGGATTAAGCTTGGTTTTGATGAACAATGATAAGAAAAGTATGATGGAATGCCCTAAGAGGTTACTAAGCTACCAAAAGGGCATCTATATGTGTTTTCAAGTCAAATGTTTAATTCATAAACTAAACCAAAGATGGACTGAAGCAACATTTATCTACTACGTAATTGTAGAACAAGAGTGATTCGAAAGCTTCCTGGCTAGCTTCACACTCTGTCTATAGTTTATATAATTCAACATAGAATAACAAATAGCAACAAACAATCATCTGGTAATCCCCAGTGGAGTCACTAATTTGTTTCTGGGAAAATTAGTGTCTTGTTGAAAGACTAACCTTCTAGGTTTGGTAGCTAACCTAGAAACAACAGTTTAAAGCAATTCAATATATTTCGTATGAGTGACAGATAAGAAAGAAATTATGAGGGACCAACCTGTAACTTTCGCTTGAATCCTCACTTGATCTCCCTCTCCTTTGGCTAATCTCGTAACTCATCCCCGTACTTAACACACTTGGAGAGTACTTGCACAACAACAAAAACAAAGACATGTCAAAGCATAATGATCCATCACAGCATAAACATCATAGAATCAGAAATACGATAAACAAATGAATGCATTTACAATTAACACAATCAATTGGGAAAAATATTGAAGAACTTTATTGATATCAAGGAGAATTACGACCCATAAGAAGTCTGATCCAGCACCTTCCTCCGAGCTTCAAGCCTTCTTCACCTCATGAATCAACAAGAACACACCAACAATGACACAATGCTCTCACCTCAATACTAAAACTAGCAGCGCTTTCTTACAACTCAGAATAATTCAGCCTTTTGATCTCTTGTATGGGAGATCCTTTTATAGATGATTCCAAGAGGATGAGTCATCAATGGGGATGATGAATGCCATTCCATTTGTTGAAATTAGTTCCACAAGAGAGGGGAATTAGAGATGGTTTCCTAGTTCCCTTAGTCATCCTTGGGCGAATTCAGAGAGGCAAGTGGCACAAGAGAAGTTTCTAGAAGATTCCATGAGCAACCAACTAACAAACTATCCCGGAATTTTGTCAATCCTCACCCATCACACTTACTAAAGGGCCTAACTGTGATGCATCTCACTTAGACAATGTAGAAGGTGAGATGCATCTCACCCTAACACAGGGCTTTCAGATATGGTTCAGTTTAGGCACTTTCTGGATGATTTCTGAGATGGAACTTTTGGGGAATAAGGCATTCAGATGACTAAGTTTCTTTAAGGTATAAAACAACTCTTTTAGGGGATGATGAGCCCTAATATCATTGACATATGAGTTTGGGGTTGATGTACCCAAATATGTTTATAACAAGTCTGACGCAAAAAAGTATGTTTTATGTACTTAGGTGAAGGGGAAGGATCCTGCAACTATGTGCACAGAGACCTTGTTAAGTCTGCAAGCTGAGTGCACGAGCCCGAAGAAGAGTCTGTCACTGAAAGATTATATCAATAAAGTCTATTTTGGGAGCTATAATTATGTATTTGTTCCTTTATATTTAATTATGAAATTTATGCATATTCTCTCATTTTCTGTATTTATCTGAAAAAACACTTAATTAGTGCATGAAAGTAGTAGATCTAATAATTTACATGATGTTATGAATGTTTTAAGTGTTCCACGAAGGGTTATATATTATTTATGTAAGTTATTGTGACTTCTGCAATTTAAGGGTTAGGGTTCGCGAAGGTTGGGATAAAGCCCTAGAAGTAACAAAAATCCATCACAGAGACCTTTGGATGCAGAAACCTAGTTCTGTCATCCCCCAATACTGCTTCGGGTGAGATTACAACCTGCACTATGTGGGTTCTTGCTGAAAGGGCCAACAACTAGGGTTTTGTTGGTTGGCGCAACTAACTTTGAACCTGGGTCAGGACCCCTCAAGCCAACAAGCCCTGAAGAATTTGATAAAGATATACTTGCATTTTAGGTGTACAGATCTATTTGCTAAAATATACTTGCATTTCAGTTGTATAGATCCATGTATGATTTTAGATCAAATTCAAACCCTTGACAATGGCATCTAGAAGATTGGTCAAGATGGCCCTCTTTCTCATCTATTTTTCTTTGATATCCTCCATTGATGTTTATCTCTAAGAGAGATTCAACGATGGATGGCATTGTAACATGCATTTTGTGTTACCTTTAATATTCATTTTTCATCCAAGAACTTGAAAATACTTCAAAAAGAAGAGATAAAATCTAGATGAAGAAGTGATAAAGGCATAGCGGAATTGCTAAAAGAACTGTAAAAGAATTGGCCCTGGAGTAGCCAAGGTTGCTATACAAACAAATCAAGTCATTATATAAATGGCTATATAGAACTAGACCCAATATATATATATATATATATATATATATATATATATATATATATATATATATATATATATATATATATAGTTGCATATTGAAATGAGAAATAAATAAAGAAATATATCAGATTTACAAAGGAAACAAGTATTAAAACATATATAGATGGACCTGAAATATATACATTGTGTTTAAAAGTTCGGTGGGTCTGTTGTATCAAAAGGCCATTTTTATACATGCATATGGGTTCCGTCGATTGTGATTTCTGATGACGAACCCAAAAGGATATAAATTATGTTTATAATATCAGCAGGTCTACAATAATGATATGTCGGACCCGATATTGATTACACCATGATTTATAACTCCGTCGGGTCCACAATTACCACATAACGTTTATGACTTATGTTGATTGTGATTTGCGATCACGGGCTGGACCTAAAAGCATATATATTATGTTTTATAATTACGACGGGTCTGTCAAATTGCATAACATATTATATATATATGGAAAGAATCGATTGCGATGAGTGATGGGGATCCCGGACCCGATAGTTTATATGCTATATTTTATAACTCAGTGCGTCCGTCTTATCGTGGGTTGTAAAGATCTTTATTGATATATCAAAAGCCCTTCATATATATTTTGTTTACGCAGTTTTATATGTATTTCTATTATAAAGGATTATAATGGAAAGGCCGGACTCAAAGCACATGTATATTATATTTAAAAGCCCCGCTGGTCCGCAAGGCGTACTAAAAGGCAAATCTCAAGCTACAAGCAGGTTTTCGGGCAGAGCAAAAACAGTAAATGGTTTTAGTTGGAGCTCACCCAATCCCACTTATCATTCGAGATGTAGCAGCCAGGTGGACAGAGAAAACCACCCATTTCGGGTGGGTATTCTCCAAGCTTATGTCCCACCTGAAACCTTTATAGACCATCTGATCTGAAAAGCAAAGATCTACGATGGGATGTATCAGTGGAAAGGTATACCTTGAAAATTGTGTGGAGCCCATATTGAAAGCGGAAAAAGCATGTTTTATAATATATTTTCATTATAAAATGTTTACAATAGAAAAGCATAGGTATAAAGGATTTACACATAAGTCCAACACTTCCATAGTTATGTGACCTAAGGGTGCACAAGTTAAATTTTACGATGATTAAGGGGTCGATTGCGATTTGCAATGGAAGTCAATGGAGTGCTGAACATGTGGATTTGACAGGTTTATAAAGCAGAATTAACTCTTTTGAGTTCCGTATTAATCAGAGGTTTGCGTTAATTTCACTGTGTAAAGTGGAAAATCAGGGTTAGAGTCGTAGCTGAAGAGGAAGACAATCCGATATGTTTCTTTACATTTCGGCCATTTAGAATGCCCATGTAAGCCTAGGATTATACAAACTAAATGCATTTCATTACAGCTAAAATGAATTAAGCATCATTAGGGAATTTACAGAGGAATTTGGCAACAAATGAACAAGGCAAGCCAACAATTATCATCCCCTTCTGAATCTAGTTATGTTCTTGTTATTTCATGTTCTTGGAGGTGTCTTTTACCCTCTGTAAATTCTGTAATAGTTTTTACTTCATATAGTTAGAAAAGCAGTTAGATAACTTGGGTAGTTTTAGAAATCAACAATTGTTCCACAATGTATAAAAAGAGAAAAATTTACTAAGAAAGGGTGGAAATTTTGGAGAACCCAGAGACTAGGCCACTGTATTCCTGATATCATCGTTGATTAATGAAAGAATCAAAAGTTTCCTCACTTGTTGCATATAATTTTGTAAGCTTCTTTTTCATGTGTCATGCTATGTTTTCTTCTTTACAAGTATAGTAATGAAGTTGCAGGTATTTATTTGCTTATGTAGATAAAGTTAAAATTACTTAAAAGAGCACTCCTATACTTGAAGTTCCCACCTTCTTTTCTAAGTTATAGATAATAATTTCTATGAAATACCAGCATATTATCTTTAACTTCTCCCAAAGTCATAGATGGTAGTTTCTATGTTAAGCAGCATATTGTCTATGATTCAGTTCTCATTTCCATAATTATTCTAAGTGATGGATAGTAGTTTCTGTGAAAGATCGGCATACTATCTTTAACTTTTCCTTCAAGATTTCTTCATTCATCATTTATATCTAGCAACAAATGGCATTCTGAGATGTTCTGGTCATACATGTACTAAGGGTTAAAGACCAAGTTTCTAGGTCCTTCATTTAAATACACAACATATATCTAAATGAAAAATAAGTGATAGTAAATATATTTATTAATGTCTTAAGCACAAATTTCCTACAGCCAGGAAATTGGTTTCTTAAGGAACAACATTAATTGGCACCATTGCCGGGGAGAGAAGACAAGAACACTTTTCCCTGGGTTTTTCATGTTTTCCTCTAGTTGTTCAGTGAGGAGGAAATACTTGGCTATTTTGAATAAAAGAAATAAAAGGTGACTCCATTGTAAAAAAGACCACAGTCTATAAAGCAATATAATAAGAACACTTTTTCATAGATTTATTAAGTTGGAAGCTGATCCTTGAGAGTGACAAGTTTCAGCAATTAGTTGTACATTCACACCTGTGATTTTCACTAACAATATTGATTGGTGACTCGACTGCACTTTGAAGTTTTATTTTCTGGGTTTTAATGGCTCTCCCTGAGCTCTTAGTCCATAAATTTGATCCATTTGATTTTACTGAAATCACTGGCTATCCTCATGATATGCCTGCATTTTATGTCTGGGAGAAGTATCTTCCAAAATTTAGTAGAATCGAATATGAAGATCCAGCTCAGCATCTCCAAGAGTTTCATGAATGCATGGAGCAGCAGGGCATCATTCATGAGGATGTGAAGATAAAGTTGTTTATGTTTTATTTGGACCTAGAAGCTAGGGATTGGTTCAGGTCTCTACCTCGTTCAAGCATTTCATCTTTGAAATATTTTCATTCAGTATTCAATTCTTCTTGTAGAGTTTATTATCCACACAAGTTTCTTTTTGAAAATTGTTGTGAATATTATGATTTTAAAGAAACTTTAAAAGATTAAGATAATCTTGTTGAGGACACTGATGATCTTGCTGATAATGTATCAAGCATTCAGAGATATTATAGCTAGATTAACTATGAGCAAGTCTCTGAAAACGAGGAACTATCATTTTCTCAAAATGATGCAAAGAAGTTTATAAAGAATTTCACTCCAGTAATCTCCCAAGAAAAGAATTGGTTGACTATGTTCCAAGCAAATCAAGCATCGTTTTCTCAAAATGATATGGAGAATTTTATAAAACATTTCTCTCCAATGATAGCCCAAGCAAAGAATTGAATGACCCTGTTCCAAGCAAATCAAGAGAGTATTCATATGGAGGAAAGTTCAAGCATGCATCAAGAATTTCTGCTTAGCAATCGAGAAGAGGAATAAATAATTAAGTTGCAAATCAATCCCCAGAGTTCCTATTTTGTTAAATTTGATGATCCTACTATTTATAATGAAAATGGTTTAAATGGGGAACAGGATGAAGTTCTTCAAGTTCATCAGTTGGGTGTTGAACATACAGGAAGAAACCAACAAGTGGAATATGTTGGACAACAATATATTGAGCCATCTATCGTAGCAAAAGAGGATATCTTATGTAAGGAGAAAGCTGATAAAGAGATGGTATATCAATACATTGAAGGAAATAAGGATGCCCATGGATCAGAGGTAAATAATCTATTTGAATTTGATCATATGTCGTATAGTAATGATAAAAAACAAAATTCTTTCTCCCTGAAGTTAGAATTACAAATTATTTTCAATCAAAGCTTAGAGATGAAAAGTGGAGACACGAAAGTGACATAGATCATTTCTTAAAGATGTTTCTGATTATTTTGTTGAGCATATTATCCCAACAAAAGGTTTAATTGAGTAGAAACCTTCATACATAGAGAATTTCTTTTTTGGAGCTGATCAAGAACATATTTTTTCTTATACTTTTGAAGATGTTGTGGCAGATTATTTGGAGGAATTTATCAACAGTCTACACATATCATCTTGTGGATATACTTCTAATTTTTGTTCTGAGCTACCTTTATACATAATTTATTTTTTATTCAGGATGAATTGCATTTTCAAGATTCACTGGCAAAATGGTTCTGGATTAAGCACCCAAATGCTAATCTAGTATCATTGGAAGATTGACTTCACTTGATGGAGATCAATCATGTACATATGTGTGAACCTGTACATAAATGAGCTCAGGTATTGAGCATTTGGTTTCCAGTTGCAGTTATTCAGTTTAATCGTTAGTTGATGAATAAGGGTGACTTTCCCAGTTGGAAACTGGTTTGCAGAGGTGTCATACTTCAAGATTGTCAGGTTTCAACTGTCAAATTTCAAGGTTTTCACAGTTTTGGACTCCATGCTCAACTAAGGCTACTGATCAATGATTCTCAATACTTTGTTATCGAAGCACAAGCATTTTATCACTGCAGATATCAGCATGGGTGTACAAAATTTTCACACAGTTAAGTTTCGTGAAGCAATATATAACTCCATGCCCAATGGATAAGGCATTGATCTGCGGTTCTTAGTGCTTCTATGGTAGATGCACTATCCCCAGGTGGAGCTAGATATTTAACATGAATTTTATGTTACCTTTAATATTCATTTTTCATACAAGAACTTGAAAATACTTCAAAAAGAAGAGATAAAAGCTAGATGAAGAAGTGATAATGGCATAGAGAAATTGCTAAAAGAACTGTAAAAGAATCGGCCCTGGAGTACCAAGTTTGCTATAAACAAATCAATCATTAATAAACGGTTTATATAGACTGACCTGATTATTATCTATATATAATTTATTATTATTAATATATATATATATTATATATATATATTAATATATATAAGTGCATATTGAAACGAGAAGTAAATAAAGAAATATATCAGATTTACAAAGGAAACAAGTATTAAAACATATATAGCGAGACCTGAAATATATGATGATGATGATGGTGGTGGTGGTTAACGTCCACTGAGACCAAATTGGTTTATCGGACCTACAATTTTTTTTTTAATTTTTAATTATCTGGCTCCTCGTCTTTCTTGGCGAGATTGGTGTTGTAGATTTCTTTTTTTTCTCTACGGTCTTCCAACTTCCTCTATCTTGCATCTCCTTCTTCTCTTCTGGTTCTTGGGACATTGGTATCTTAGCTTCGCGATCTATTGTGTTTGTCCTTTTGAAGATAGTCGGAGAAGAAGTTTGGTCCAGGAGATCTACTTTGCTGTTAAATGAAGATTTATTTTGTGCAGTATTCAAATCCTCATAACTGTTGATTTGTTGGGCGGGGATTTCTCCCTGCTTGTCTTGAGAGTTGTTTCTTTCTTGCCTGATTTCTTGTGATTCAGAGTTTTCTCTATAGTATTCTTCTTTGATGACAGTGTAGTTTTCTTTTTGTGCTCCTTCCCACCATGTAGATCTGTGGTGGTTTTTTCTACCAAAATTTTTCTGGGAGGCTTTTGGGAAATTTTTAGCTAGATGACCTGTCTCGAAGCAGCATCGACATCTGAAGAGGGCACTTTCATAATCGAGTTTCTGGTTCCACACGTAGTCTTTACTTGTTAGGTTTATTTCAGCTAGGAATCCAACGCTGACGTCCATTTCCACACAGATGTGTGCATAGGTGGTTCTGGCATATTCCTCTGTTTGTGGGCACCTGCAGTAAAAATTCCCAATTGCATTTCCAATGGCTTTTAGTGAGGAGATATTCCAAAGATGCAAGGGTACGCTTGGCAATATCACCCAAACTGGTGCTGAGGTTATGATTGTTGTAGAGGGATCAAATGATGGGTTCCATGGCTTCATGAATAGGCCTAATTTTTCCCAAAACCAAGGGCCAAAATCTAGAATACATTGTCTACTTTCAGGGTTTTCAAAATCTACTATAAAGAAACCCCTAGCATAGGGGTAGATATTAATTTCATCAGACATGACAGGCTTCCATACATTCGAGATCCAATTGTGGAGCGCTATCAGCCGCGGCCAAAAACCATTGAATCGGCAGATTAGGGCACTTTCGGAAAACTTCAAAGCCTCATCAAGTGAGGCCTGGACCACCTGGACAGTGGGAGCTGGGGCTTCACTAACAATATGGGCAGGGCCTTGACCTCTAGAAGCAAATGAGCCAGCAGCTATTTTGACGAAGCTGGGAGCCATATTTTATACATTGTGTTTAAAATTTTGGCGGGTCCGCTGTATCGAAAAGCCCTTTATATACATGCATATGGGTTCTAGCAATCGCGATTTACAATGACGGACCCGAAAGGATATATATTATGTTTATAATACCAGTGGGTCTACAATAACGATAGGTCGGACCTGATATTGATTACACCACGATTTATAACTCCATCGGGTTCGCGATTACCACATAACGTTTATGACTTATGCTGATAGTGATTTGCGATCACGGGCTGGACCCAAAAGCATATATATTATGTTTTATAATCACGGTGGGTCCGTCATATCACATAACATATTGTGTGTGTGTGTATATATATCTATCTATATATATAAATATATATATATATATGGAAAGCGTTTATTGTGATGAGCGATAGGGATTCTAGACCTGTAGTTTATATGCTATATTTTATAACTCAGTGCATCTGTCTTATTGCAGGTTGTAAAGGTTTTTATTGATATATCAAAATCCCTTCATATATATTTTGTTTACACAGTTTTATATGTATTTCTATTATAAAGGATTATAATAGAAAGGTCGGACTCAAAGCACATATATATTATATTTAAAGCCCTGGCAGGTATGCAAGGCATACTAAAAGGAAGATTTCAAGCTATAAGCAGGTTTTCAGGTGGAGCAAAAATAATAAATGGTTTTATTTGGAGCTCACCCTATCCCACTTATCATTCGACATGTAGTAGCCAGGTGGAGAGAGAAAATTGCCCATTTCGGGTGGGTATTCTCTGGGCTTATGTCCCACCCGAAATCTTTATAGACCGTCTGATATGAAAAGTACAGATCAACAGTGGGATGTATCAGCGGAAAGGTATACCTCAAAAATTGTGCGGAGCCCGTATTGAAAGCGAAAAAAAACATGTTTTATAATATATTTTCATTATAAAAGGTTTACAATAGAAAAGCACAAGTATAAAGGATTTACACATAAGTCCAACACTTCCATAGTTATGTGACCTAACGGTGCATAAGTTAAGTTTTACAGTGATTATTGGGCCGATTTTGATTTGTGATGGAAGTCAACGGAGCGCTGAACGGGCAGATTTGATAGGTTTATAAAGCAGAATTATCTCTTTTGAGTTCTGTATTAATCAAAGGTTCGTGTTAATTTCACTCTGTAAAGTGGAAAATCAAGGTTAGATCCGTAGCTAAAGAGGAATACAATCCGATATGTTTCTTTGCATTTTGGCCAATCAGAATGCCCATGTAAGCCCAGGATTATACAAACTAAACGCGTTTCATTACGGCTAAAACGAATTAAGCATCATTAGGGAATTTACAGAGGAATTCGGCAACGGATCAACAAAGCAAGCCAACAGTTATCATCCCCTTCCGAATCCAGTTATGTTCTTGTTATTTCATGTTCTTGGAGGTGTCTTTTACCCTTTGTAAAATTCTGTAATAGTTTTTACTTCATATAGTTAGAAAAGCAATTAGATAATTTGGGCAGTTTCAGAAATCAACAACTGTTCCACAATGTATAAAAAGAGGAAAATTTACTAAGAAAGGGTGGGAATTTTGGAGAACCCAGAGACTAGGCCACTGTATTCCTGATATCATCGTTGATTAATGAAAGAATCAGAAGTTTCCATGAGTTGTTGCATATAATTTTGTAAGCTTCTTTGTCATGTGTCATGCTATGTTTTCTTCTTTTCAAGTATAGTAATGAAGCTGCATGTCTTTATTTGCTTATGTAGATAAAGTTAAAATTCCTTTAAAGAGCGCTCCTATACTTGAAGTTCCTGCCTTCTTTTCTAAGTTATAAATAATAGTTTCTATGAAAGACCAGCATATTATATTTAACTTCTCCCAGATTCACAAATGGTAGTTTTTGTGTTAAGTAGCATATTGTCTATGATTTAGTTCTCATTTCCATAATTCTTCTAAGTGATGGATAATAGTATTTTTGAAAGATTAGCATACTATCTTTACCCTTCAGGCTTTCTTCATTCATCATTTATATCTAGCAACAAATGGCATTCTGAGATGTTTTGGGCATACATGTACTAAGGGTTAAAGACCAAGTTTCTAGGTCCTTCATTTAAAGACACAACATATATATAAGTGACAAATAAGTGATAGTAAATAATATTTATCAATGTCTTAAGCAAAATTTCCCTACAGCCAGGAAATTGGTTTCTTAAGGAACAATAGATGGGAAAATCGTTGGGTGATATCTGATTGGATGAAGGATAAGGGTACAAAAGAGGAGTGGCTTCACACTACTATAAAATGGAATAGGGACTCGTATGACAAAGGGATTTAAACTCACCAAGATACACATTTCTTTGCCATTCTGGCTGAGTGTCCAGAGTTTAACAATAAGGATAAGACACTTGTTATTGAATTTTTTTTGTTAAGCATGAGCAAAAACTTGACTGCGATGGTGGATATGTGAAGCTAGTGAGTGGTGATACTGACCAAAATAAATTTGGTGGAGATACACCTTACAACATTGTGTTTGGTCCAGACATATGTGGTTATAGTACATAGAAGTTTCATGCGATTCTCGGTCATGCTAGAAAGGACCATCATATTAAGAAGGGTGTATCCTGTGAAACAAATCAACTTACTCATGTTTATACTTTTATTCTTCGCCCTAATGCTAATTACAACATTCTGATTGATAACAAAGATAAATATTCTGGAAGTTTATACATCGATTGGGATATTTTTCCACAAAAACAATTAAGGATCCTGATGCCTAAAAAAAAGTTGGTCATAAACAATACAAAATTACATAGCAATCACACAAAAATATTGTAAGTATAACATTCCAGTGCGAGTTGATAATATTGATAATTTTACGAAATATCTCTCAGATTTAATTTGATTTTAATAATCTTTATAGTCGATGATATCCATATGGGTTGTAGAGCCTAGTTATTATCTCTTCTTTTATGTCTTATAAAAATCAAAATTAAAATGTTTAGTACTTTTTAATTAATATCTTTATATATGGATTTGAAATGTACATATTAATTGATTATTATGTTTGAGTTCAAATTTCGATGCACTACAGTTTGGATGATCAAATAGTAATTGGGTCTAGATCAAATGGAGTTGTCATAATATCCGTGCTTCGATTGTAAGGTCATTGAGGCTTGTGTAGATGTAAATAAATTGATTCAAGGATGTATTGGTTTTTTGGAGTTCTAAATGCTTTATTACTATATAAAAATGGGTGATTTGAGATTTGTGTGTAAATTAGTCTAATATGTTTATAAAATGTGCCTAAGGCATCCTGGAAGATATTGGAGTGTGTGAATTTGCTAAATAGCATGTTGTTTGAATTAAAATTTCAATAAGTTTCAACTTTGAATGTAAACGTGCAACATTGTCACATGATGCAGTTAAGAGACAATAACATTGAAGGAAATTTCAAATTTTTGTGATGAACAAGCCAAAAAAAGTGTGATCTAGTCCTCTGATTCATTCTAATTTCATGGGATTCATCTTAGTGTAAGGAGCAGATGTTGTTTGGTTTTGGAGAAACATTGCATAGATAATTTCCTCACTATTTCTACACCTACTAGCAATCCTTGAGCTTGAATTTCATTGACAGAGTTGATTACTGTTGAGGTGAGTCTCATCTAATGTGAAACAACTCTGTTGAGGTGACTCTCAGAAGGGCCGTGAAAGGTGATGGCCTTGAGTTGACTGCAGACGACAATGCAAGACATGATTTTTGCAAGGTATGTGAATTAGTAAATTTGTATGATGACGATAAGGGTAAGGTAGGCTAGGGTGAATGTTGTGATTTCGGCACACTTCTCGACGAATTTCTTTATATCGTCCCAAGTCCATGTATTATATTTTGGTTAGACAAAGGAGGATGAAAAATTAGCTTTGGGATTGGCTAGGCTGAACAGTGTTTGCCCAGCCCAAGCCTGTAGAGGAAACAACTTATTGTAAAATATAAATTTTGATTAAATGTTTCTTAATTGATTTATAATAGGGTTATGGGATTATTAAAAAATATTAAGGTAGGGTGGAGAGAGTTAATATGAAAAATATAATGGGGTGGGGTGAAATGAGTTAATGTGCAAAAAGCATACTTACTTATGTGACCCAAGATGTAATATAGGTAGGGTAAAGGTCCCAAGAGGAGTACAAGGTCAAACATCTTATTAGCCTCCTTTTATTAAGCAAAGGTAAGTCCCCTCACCCTTATAGGATGGGGTTGGGGAGAGTTAATATGCAAAACATAGTATTAATTTATGTTTTGCATGTTAACATGAGAGTGGGGACCGGGGGGGTTAATTTGATTAGGTGGTTATTTAAAGTAAATAACTTTCTTTTTATTTTATTTTTATGTTTGTCAATATTGTTGGGATGGGGTCCCTTGGG
>APFE030241338.1:51578-93018 GCA_000404065.3 Pinus taeda
AAAGTCTATAAATAGTTGAGTCTTAGTGAGAGAAAGAGGTAACTAGATGGAAAAAAGATAGAGAATTGGGTTAATTGAAGGGTCTTGGGAAGCAGCTAAGGCAGGAAGGCTCTACTTCCTATGCTTAGATAGAGAAATAAGGCTCCATAGTTGAGTGCGCGGACCCCTACAGATGTGTGCATGGGGTAGTTTAAGTCTGTAATCAATGAATTGAAGATCAATAAAAGAAAATTTTCTGAAGATTTTCTAATTATTTATGTTATATATCTTAATGTTATATGTTGTTGATAAATGACTCATTTTATAAAATAATTGTTGAATTTCATGCGATTATCTTGAATCTATCTTAATAACGTACACAATGCATGTTTAAACACATCCATGAAGACTCTGGTGATTTTTCTTATGTTTACTGACGACTTAATTATATCTACACAAACACCAATTTAGTACTGATTTCTGATGTGCGTAAGTAGGTAGCTCAATTGGTAAAGGTCCGTAAGTATTGATCATACATCTTCGCAAAGGCCTAAAGGCCACTTTAATAGAGTTACAATAGCAAGCCCTAGGGATCTTTTGATCTGCATGGAGATAGATCTAAGGTGTTGGAAGACATCACACAAGTCTCTGGATGAAGAAACTTGGTTCTTGCATCCCTCCATATTGCTTCGGGTGAGATTGCAGCCTGCACTAAACGGTTTGTTGCCAAAAAGGCCAGTAGTATAGGGTTTTTTTGGTTGGTGCAGCTAACTCTGAACCTGGGTTAGGACCCCCTAAGCCAACAAATGATTTCATTGCCAAGACCGAGATCTTCTTGAAAGATATGTGCGATGTCGCATCATTTGAATCCGACCAAGAAAACAGGAATCCACGACTGTTAAAGGAAGAGTGGTTGAATAGGTACCTGTATACAGAGACACATAATATCTTCTTATGCACCTTCCCCATTGAATTGTATGAGTGGTTAGCTAAGTTGACAGATAGCCAAGGAAGGTGGAAGCTTGATAGTCCTATAGTGTGGACTCCAGAATTAGTGCAGCGACTAGAAGCCTCTGAAAACAAGATCGTGTGGGTTTTCGGTCATTGGCTCGATCGAATTCTAGGAGGATTTGTTATAGAATTTGCAATTGATACCTCAGTCAGCTATAGCAAAGCGGAGCAAAGATTATTCAAGGGATCGTGAGGTAAGTACTTAAGATCATTGAATACTTAGATTAAAATGTTGTTATGTGAAAAATAGGTGATGCCATTATCTTGATGTTTGGAGCTATGCAGAGGGGATGATTCTTTAGAAATCGTGAAGGATCCAAACTAGAGTATAGTCCATTGATTGGACCTCCTTCAAGTGACAATGAAGGGGTGGGGCAGACTACGCCAAGAAGCATTGTTTAGCTAATCACTCAGGGGATTCCCAGAACAAACCATTCATCCACCCCACCTCCACCTCCACCTCCACAATTGCACCTACTCCCACCCCTCCACCTCCACTTCCACCCTTCAATATGGTGAATGCAATGAAGATGTCGGTCTTCAAGGGCATATGAAGTGAAGATCTAGAGCAATCCTGGTTTATTGTGAATTTTGTATGAACAACGCAACAAATTACTGATGACGATATAAAGGAGGCCCAGTTGGTTACCACTTTTCAGGATCATGCGCTAACTTGGTACATTAAGTATTGTTCTGATAATCCACTTGCAACGCTAGCAAAGACTAAGACAACTTTCAACAAAGAGTTTAGTAAACCAAAATCCAAATCACAGTCAGTAATTGGATTTAAAGAGATCATGATGAGGGTCGAGGAGATGCCTTGGGAATTTGATTAGAGGTTGAAGTGTTAGATCAAAGAGGCTAACATGCAGATCATAGATAACCAGCATCGTGAATAGTTTATGTCATCACTTTTCCCCAGTTGAGAATTGCTCTGTCACAGCAGAAGATGGAAACACAGGCAGAATCCTTGGAGATCACGATGAGGCTGCATCAATCACCTATTCAAAATACGAACCTGGGAGTATAGTAGATCCACTCATAGGTCGAGAACTTACACTTAGAAATATAGAGTTTGAAGAGAGACAAAGAGATTAAACCAGAAGCACACATAGAAGTCTGGTACTTGAAGTGCAAGGGCCACAAGCACAATAAAGATCATTGTCCGATGTATGTGAATTATAGTACAGGAGGGGGCCAATTCCCCTAAAGCTAGAAGCCCTTGTAGGGCCGAGCATGGGGGCTGCCTCGTGGTGTGCCATTTGTCAAGTTGCTGGGAAACATGCGACGTATAATTTCCATTTACTTCAAAAATTCGTTCAGACACCCTAGCAATTGTTCTATAATTTCTGCAAATTAGTGGGCCACGATTAGCACCACTTTCAAAGCTATGAGTTGATGATGGAAAGAACCCCTACGTACCATACGCAAGCAGAAACTCGGCCTCCATATCAAGGCAACAGAGGAGTGCATGGAGGATATCAAGGTTAAGGATGGGGCCAAGGACGAGGAGGACCTAGTAGAGGTCGCATGCATATTATCTACTACAACTGCGCACAGTCGAGGGACTATGTGCAAGAGTGCAAGAATCCTACACACCCATCATGTCAATATTGTAGATAGTTTGACCATACTATAGAAGAATTCCCATTACTAATAGATAAAATGAAAGAGAAGAAAATGCAGCCTCAATAGCCTACATAGAATTTATAGATGATGAGGGTTGAGCCCCGCGAGGAAGATCAAAGCATTAATATTGTTCTAAGAAGTGGAATGACGACTGGCACTAATAAAGGTAAATAGCCTGAAGAAGAGGGATGGGTCCACAAAGCGCTAGAGAAAGAAGTTGGCTTTGATTTGGATCACACTAAGGAAACATTTATGGAAGCCAAGAAGAGCTTCGCTGAGGCCTCCACCTCAAGAAGCCAAGACAAGATGCAAGAAATCAACGTGCCTGCAGAGGTTGATCCTTCTGTACTCACTATGTTTTTGGAAACTTGCATGAAGTTGTTGTGCGATAGCAAAGCTGTGGAAGGCCTGCAGGAATTAATTAATAAATGCACCAGCAAAGGGAAAGCCCCTAATGGACACCGCGTGGTCAGAAAGATTGGCAAGCATAAGGCACAAACATGGCGAGAGATGAGGCTAATTGTGTAGATATGTGATTATGAAATGGATCAGGTCATCTTGGATCTGGGGTCCGATGCAATTTTTTTCCAAAATAGACATGGGAAAGGATGGCGAGGCCTACACTGTAGTGGTCTCTGATTCAGCTTAGGATGGCGAACCAGTAGAAAATCATCCTGATGGGATGATTATATGGTGTAACAGTGGATATTGAAGGTGCGAGTGTGGTGGCATACTTTGAAATTATAGAAATTTTCGATCACAGTAATCCTTACCGCACGCTCCTGGGAATTTACTCGGCTATTGATATGAATGGGGTCATTAATTTGAAGAAAATAACAATGTCATTTGAAAGAAAGTCACTTCAGGTTATAGTGCCACTGGATCCTACAGAAGGAGCGTGCTATACTGAACCAGTCCGCGATTATGAAGAAAGTGATGATGAACTGCATCAAATTTACAATATAACAGTGAGATCAAGACTGGATCAATCTGAAAACAGATGGATGGATTACATGGGACTAGGAGAGTTCCTACACCTCTGATTCAGACAAGGAGTTAGAGAATTGGTAGAACCACTTACATGAAGTTTCTACATTATGATGTAATATGATGACTAAGGCTCTACATTGTTTTTCATCGGAGGTAAGAAAATTACCCTATTATGATGGTTTAACTAACGTAGATTTGTTTTTGGAGGAATTTGAGTGTGAAGTCCCTGAGGACCACCTCTTCCAAGCATTAGAGTTGGCACTGCACTTTACGCCTACACGATGGTGGGGTACACATAAGGATAGTTTTGTTGGATGGCAAGATTACAGAAGAATGATGAAGCTATGGTTTGGGCATGCTAACACCAGAATAACTGAGAAGTATAATGGAAGGGATGATCCACACGATCAGCTGGAAAAATGGACTAAGGCATGGGGCACATAACCTTAGCCAGAATGGGTACGCATATTTTTTCATACCTTGGACACAAATCCCATGAACTAGTATCTAGAAATGGAGCTATGCCATGGCACGAAGGAATGAGATGTATTGAAGGAAGGATTCTTATTGACTTTTAGTTTTGAGGACGGGTTTGCAAGCGTCAATGAAGCATTGCAAGAAATTATAGTTGTTATCTTCAGAACGTTGAAGGAACCTATGGAATGGACCAAACCAGACTGGAGCACCCAGCTGTGCCACATATTGGAATGCTATAATGTGACTGTTGAAGAAGAAGAAGAAGACCCAAGGAACATCAATATTCCAGAGACAGAAGGGCATCACAAAGTCGAAGCACCATAAATGGAAAACTTGGACATCTCTGCACCTTTAAAAACAAATCAAATAAACATTGACATTGAGGAAGAGCTGAAGTTCGCGAAAATTGGAGATTACTGGGATGATGTTACCGTAGCGAAAGTTGCTGAATTACTCTGTGAATACCAAGATCTCTTTCTCGCTAATTTTTCAGATCTAAAGGGCATAATCAATGATTTAGGCGTTATGAAGATCACACTAAAGTCAAACCCAAAGCCTGTTAAATATAGGCCTTACTGCATTAAGGCTAAGTATAAGGAAAAGGTTCACCAGGAGCTACATAAGATACTAGAGGCAAGCATCATAGAACCTATTGAAGAATCCAATTGGGTGAGCTCGATGGTGGTTCAAGAGAAGAAACAAAAAGTTAAAATAAGGATCTGCGTAGATCTGCGGAAGCTTAATGATGCATATGTTCACGATCCATTTCCAACGCCATTTACAGACGAAGTGTTAGACAATGTTGGAGGGCAGGAGGCCTATTCCTTTACTGATGGGTTTTTAGGGTATCATAAATTTAAGATCGAGCCAAAGGATAGGAGCAAAACAACATTCGCGGTGGAGTGGGGTTATTTCTAGTACACTGTGATGCAATTTGGACTAAAGAATGCGCCTGTGATATTTTCTTGCGTCGTCATAACAACGTTCAAGGAGTTCATTAATAAGTTTTTGGAGGTATAATTTGATGACTGGACAATGTTTGGATTAGTGAAGCACAATGTGGCAAGTCTGTGCCTGATGTTGGATACATGTCGCAGATACCAGATCGCGCTGAATTTGAAAAAGTGCATATTTTGTGTTCCTTTTGGGATCTTGCTAGGTCATGTTGTGTGCAAGCAAGGATTGATGTTGGACCCTGCAAAGATCACAGTAATTGTGAATTTGGAGGCTCTTAGGAACATCAAGCAGTTGCGTGCAACGTTGGGACATATGGGATATTGTAGAAAATTTATCAAAGCTTATGCTCAAATTACTGCACCCATGGAGAAACTGTTAAAGAAGGATGTGACATTCTATTGGGATGAAGAATATTAGTGCAACTTATATATGTTGAAAGAAAATATGGCCACTACGACGATCTTGGTATTCCCTGATTGGAAAAAGGAGTTTCATGTACATGTGGATGCCTCTTGCATTGTTTTGGGTGTAGTGCTAACGTAGGTTGGTGAAGGAGAAATGGACCATCCTATATCCTTCACAAGTAGGAAGTTATCGAAGGCCGAGAAAAATTATTCAAGGACTGAGTGTGATGGGCTGGCCATGGTGTACACGCTGCAAAAATTCGGGCACTATCTGTTATGAGGGAATTTCAAGATGCATACAGATCATTCTACCTAGAAATACCTGGTCAACAAACCTATGTTGGGGGGGAAGATCTACAGATGGTTGCTATTATTTCAAGAGTATGACTTTGAATTCATTGTGAAGCAAGGAAGGTTAAATGTGGGACCTGACCATCTGTCATGAATTGAAACAAGAAAAGAACCTAATATTTTAGAGGAAGGGTTTCCAGATGCGCATCTCTTTGCGGTGCACGTAGCAGATGACAATTTTGCAGACATTATTCACTTCTTGACTACGAGGATGGCACTGGAAGGATATACAAGTCAGCAGAAGAAGGAATTAGTAGTGCGTGCAACCGATTTTTCAATTATTGCAGGACATTTGTATAAAATGGGTGTAGATGAAATGTTGTGAAGATATGTGTTGGACTTTGAGCAGGACATCATTCTTTTCGAAGCCCATGGGGGAGCTATTGGAGGCCATTATGTAGGCAAAGCAACTGCGCAAAATATTTTGTGTGCAGGTCTATGGTGGCCAAAATTGCGTAAAGATTCCAATGTTGGCATTATGGCACCAGTTTGGCTCGATGACATAAGTGTTGTCCTTGATGGTAATTCACTCAAGTAGTAGATCACAAGTTCAGTCTCTCAGAATGGTAGAAAATGATAGGTGCGCAAGTTCCTGATCTCAAAGATGCAGTCATCGACAGGTTCCGCAGATGCACCATTCGGAAGTTGCGGACAAGTGCGCAAGTGTACCGTTCAAAAGGTGCGAACCCCCAATACATACACTTTCATGCAGAGAAAAGCACACGCACATGGGAAATCTTATGGGTGGTACATGGTATTTAGTTCGACGCTTTTGAACCTATGGTTTGGTTCGTGGTTTTTGCATCTAAAGTTTTGAACCCCGGTTTGGATCCCTTGAATTGGGTTTCTATGGTTTTGGTCCATGGTTTGTGTAAGGGCTTGTGTATAAAAAGAAAAGGAGATTATTTGTCTGAGTAATTTTTGGTGTTGAATATCTTAAGAGAAAGATCTGAAATTCTGGTGATTAATTGGTGAATAATAGCTGGATCTGATTTAAGGAGAATCCTGAGCATTATAAGGCAAATCTGCTGATAAGACGAGATCTCCTTGGCACATGATCAGATCTGTGAATCTGACAGTCTGGGATATGGTTGAGGACTAATAAAGTGTCTATACTCAGAGGTCTGCAGGCGAGATACGGCGCAGGTGTGGAGGTGCGCAGTCCAGTTGACAGCGCATGTGCGGAGGTGCCCAGTCCAGTTGGCAGCGCAAGTGTGGAGGTGCGCAGAACATAAGACACAACAGCTGTGGAGGTGCGCAGAAAAGAAGACGCAACAGGTGCGGAGGTGCGCAGAACTTAAGACAGAGCAGGTGCGGAAGTGCGCATGCTCGACACCACAGAATTGCGGATATCCGCAGGTTTCTATTGGTGAAGTTGAGGACTTTTCTTGAAATATTTTTAGTTGCCTTTACTTATTAGTGCTAAGTTCAGGGTTCTGAATTTGTGTATGGTTGTCGTGTATTGAGAAGTTATTGATTCAGTATTTGTACAAGGAAGTTGTGTAATTTCAGATCTATTTGATGTTTGATTGATATTCATGGATCCAGTCTGAAAATTTATGAAATGAGGTCCTTGAAAGAAAAGAGAAGGTTGTAGCCTTCTGCAGGTTGAAGCCTACATGCTGGTATAAGACTGCACCAAACAAAATCATTGTAAAAGAATTTTCTAATTGAAAGAATATAAAGACATATTGCAGTAGGTGGTTTTCACCCACATTGGGTTTCCACCTTATATCTTGTGTCGTTCGGTGTGATTGTTGCTCTAGTTTTTTTTTGTTCCTGTTTACAATAGTTCTAATGATCCACATTTGAAGAATATATCAAATTATAAGGTATAAGCAAGTTTCATCTGCATAAATTGAAAAGAGTTTGATAATACTGATTCACCCCCCCCTCTCAGTATTATTTTCAACAATTGGTATCAGAGCAGGCCCTTGAGGAAAAGCTTGATCGCTTGAAGGAAGATCTATCACCATGAGCAACTATGAAAAGGAAGCGTCTATCAGGCCACCGATTTTTTATGGGAGCAACTTCATCTATTGGAAGGTAAGAATCACGACCTATCTTCAATCTCTTGGCACAGAAGTATGGGATATTGTGGAAATATGATACACATTTCCATCAGCAACTCCTACAGGCACAGCTGGTAAGAAGCAGTATGAAACAAATGCAAAAGCAGTCAATACTCTATTAGGAAGTCTATCTCAATCAGAATTTGTCAAGGTTATGCAGCTGAAAAGCGCAAACGAAATATTGGACAAGATCGTTCTAAGCTATGAAGGAGATGAGTAGTTAAAATGAGAAAAATTACAAACTCTTAGAATTCAGTATGAAAGTCTCAGAATGCATAGTGATGAAAGTGTGGCTAGCTATTTCTTACGTATAGATGAGATCGTAAATTGTATGAAAAACCTAGGTGAAGAAATAAAAGAAGTTGTTGTGGTTGAGAAAGTTCTAAGACCTTTGTCTCCTAAGTTTGATTCAAAAGTTTCTGCCATAAAAGAAAAGGAGAATCTAAAGAATCTTACCATGTCACAATTACACATAATTCTAACTGCTTAGGAAATGAGAAAAGGAAGACCATTAGATAGAAGAGAAGCTGCATTCAAAACTTCAGGAAAGGGAGATTACTATGAGCCAAGACATATGTCAGAAGAAGAGGAAGAATCAAATTTTGTCAAGAATATTCAACAGGGAACTGGAAGATTAAGAGGTAAGCTGCCTTTCAAATGCTTTGCTTATGGAAGGGTCGGTCATTATGCTGCAAAATATCCACATAAAAATAAACTAGACAAAGGTAAGGAACCTGTTAGATGGAACAGAAGACATAATAAGAAGAGCTATTACACGCATGAAGACAGTGATGGATTGTCAAATAGTGATGAAGATGAATAAGGTAATGATAATAGACTTTTGATGGATTTTGAAGATGATGATTTCTTGGATGCTATAAATGAAGGAGGTCTTTATGAAGAAATTGCTAAACTTAAAGTTTGTTTAGAGGAAAAGAATATGATTATAGATACTCTAACAGTCCAACTTGTTGAAAAATATAAACACAATGAAAGGTTAGAATGTGAAATTGTGGGACTTAGAAAAGAAATTGAGAAAACAAAAGCCCTTAATCTCAGATTTGCTAAAGGATCTGAAACTTTGGATGAGATTATCAAAGTACAGCGTTCTCCTCTAATCAAGACAGGTCTCGGATATTCTGAAGAAGCATCTCAAGCCCAGAAGAAAACAAAGAAGCCATCCACCTCCAAAAGTTATATTGAAGTAGCAAGGAGACAAGAACAAGTTGACAATCAAAAGCTTAATGCAGATCACCAATTAAATCAGGGACAATTTGCTTCAAGAATGATCAAAGATTATCAAGTAAATCAAGGGAAATCTACTTCAAGGATGAACAGAAGCCTCAACCAACCACAGGTAAATCGTTCTCAATTTAGCTCAAGAATGGATGGAAACTACAATCATATGGTTGGTAGATTTGATAATCGCTGGATTTTCTTCAATGGCCAATTTTTCTCTTGTCATAACTTTGGTCATAAAGCTGCTCATTGTGTTGCCTATAAGACCATCATGACTAGGGAAGCTCAAAAATGAAGGAGTATAACATGAGTCATGAAAATAACCTACAATAACTTCTATGTTCTTGAAAATGAAATAGAATGTACTATCTGCAACAATTTCAGTCATGAAGTTTCTGAATGCCAAAACAGGTTTCGGCAAACAATTCAGAAGGAGCAGGCTTCATTGAGTTCCAAAACATCGAGAAAGAAAGAACCACAACCAGAAAGCTGTGGGATAGCCTCATATGTGGAAGGACAGGAAAATCAATGGTACATTGACAGCGGATGCCCGAAACATATGACAGGTAATAAAGAAAAACTTCAGTCATATATTGCCTTAGAAAAGGAAAAGAAGGTCTCTTTTGGAAATGACACCCCTGCATTCATAAAAGGTAAAGGTTCTGTTCAATTGAAAGAGAAGGTCAAAGCTGGAAATGTCATGTATGTTGATGGCTTAAAGCATAATCTATTGAGTGTTAGACAGATGTGTGATCAAGGAAATGAGGTAATATTTCGATCAAATGGATGTATTTTTCGTGAGGTTGATATAGGAAAAACAGTGATCAAAGGCATAAGAACTCCAAATAACTTATACGTACTCAAGGGAGACATCAACAATGCTACTTAAGCAAGAATGATGAAAAATGGCTATGGCACAGAAGACTGGGACATCCTAGCTTCTCTCAAATCAGGAAAGCATGCAGATATCAGGCAGTTCGTGATCTTCCTAACATCAGAATTCCAGACAACACAATATGAAAATCATGTCAAATTGGTAAGCAAACCAGAACTAATTTCCCTGAGAAGGAAGGATTAACTAGCAGGCCACTTGAACTTGTCCACACTGATATATGTGGTCCAACTAGGAAGAGATCACCTCGAGGAGAAGAGTATTTCAAATTGTTCATTGACGAATTTTCAAGGATGTGTTGGATAGGACTCATGAAGTATAAAGATGAAGCTTTCGAAAAGTTCAAGTCATTCAAAGATTTGGTTGAAAACCAATCAGATCGCAGAATCAAATGCCTCAGATTTGATGGAGGAGGGGAATTTACCTCATATGAATTTTTCATTTTTTGTGAAGAACATGGAATTAGAAGGGAATTATCTGCTGCAAGGACCCCTCAACAAAATTGAGTAGTGGAAAGGATGAACAGAACGATTCAACAAATGGCCTGTGCTATGCTTGATGAGTTTGGAACTCCCGCAACCTTCTGGGGTGAAGCTGCTTTTGCTGCTATTACTATTCTCAACAAGACAAATGTCCAGGTAAATAGCACTCAGACTCCTCATGAACTTTGGTATGGTAAGACTCCCACGGTAAAATACTTCAAAATCTTTGGAAGTAAATGCTACATTAAAAGGACTAATGAAAATCTTGGCAAGTTTGAACCTAGAGCAGATGAAGGCATTCTACTTGGCTACTCTCCCCACAGCAAAGCTTACAAATGTTACAACAAAAGACCTGGTAAAATTGTTGAAAGCATTGATGTAGTGGTTGATGAAGAAGGAAACCCTCCTAGGCAGATAAACTCTGAAGATCTCGAAGAAGATTATCCGTCAACATCAAATTAGATTCATGACAAAGAAGAAACCCATGAGGCACCAGAAGAACAGATAAGGATAGAAGAAAAGACTCCATCCAGATATGTTCAAAAGAGTCATCCAGAATCTCAAATTTTGGGGCAGAAAGAGGCAGGTTTCCAAACAAGAAGAACCATTTCAGAAGCTTCAAGCTATCTAGCACTACTCTCCTCCACTGAACCGCAAAATGTAAGAGGCTTGCAAAGATGAATGTTGGGTCAAGGCCATGGAAGAAGAACTCAAGAAGATTGAAAATAATAATGCTTGGGAGTTTTTTCCTGGACCAAAAGACAAGAATGTCATAGGGAAAAAATGGATTTTCAAAAATAAGCTGAATGAAAATGGGGATGTGGTTAGAAACAAGGCAAGACTTGTTTGTAAGGCATATGCGCAACAAGAAGGTATAGACTTTGAAGAAACTTTTGCTTCAGTTGCCAGACTCAAGGCTATAAGAATGTTCCTTGCTCTCTCTAGCTTCAGAAGTTCAAAGTATTTCAGATGGACGTAAAATCTGCATTTCTGAATGGAGACTCGAATGAAGAAGTGTACATTGAGCAACTAGATGGGTTTATCCTTGGAAATGATCCAAATCTTGTATGCAGACTCAAAAAGGCTCTCTATGGCCTTAAACAGGCTCCAAGGGCGTGGTATTATTGTTTGAATAAGTACCTCCATCAACAATGTTTTATAAAAGGATCAACCGATAGCAATCTGTATATAAAAGTTGACAATAATAAGTTGCTAATACTTGTGGTGTATGTTGATGATATCATCTTTGGTAGCAATGAAGAAGAAATGAGTCAAAATTTTTCCTTGGTGATGTAGAAAGAGTTTGAAATGTCCATGCTTGGTGAGCTCACATACTTTCTTGGTCTACAAGTCCAACAAAACAAAGACGGCATTTTTCTATCTCAAACCAAATATCTCAAGCAAATCTTGAAGAAATATGGGATGGAGGATTCGAAACCAGTATGTACCCCTATGGTGACAGGTTGCAGCCTCAGTGCAAATGATGAATCGATAGCAGTACATCAACCAACCTATAGATCCATGATTGGTAGTTTGCTTTATCTAACAGGTGCCCGACCAAATATTATGCATGCAGTGGGAATAGTTGGAAGGTTTCAGGCAAATCCAAAGGAAACTCATCTTCAGGCAGTTAAGAGAATTTTCAAGTATCTTCAAGGAACTCAAAACTATGGCTTATGGTATCCTAGAGGCACATATCTCACACTTCATGCATATACCGATGTAGATTGGGCAGGTAGTGTGGATGCCAGGAAAATCACTAGTGGTGGTGCATTCTTCATGGGTCCTAGATTGGTATCTTGGTTCAGCAAGAAACAAAGTTCCATTGCATTATCTACAGCTGAAGTAGAATATGTAGCTGCTGCGTCTTGCTGCAAACAACTCCTTTGGATGATGCAAACATTGCAAGATCTTCAAATCACTTATACTCCACCTATCTCCATTTTTTTTGATAATACAAGTAAAATCAGTATTTCAAAGAATCCTGTCATGCATTCAAAAACTAAGCACATACCGATCAAGTATCATTTTCTCCGAGAAAAAGTGCTTGAACAAAAGGTCAAATTGTAGTATGTTCCCTCTAAGGAACAAGTTGTTGATATCCTCACCAAACCACTGCCCAGGGAGATCTTTGAATACCTAAGATAGAAGCTGGGGGTAGTTGATGCATCATCTTGCTGTTGAATCTTGTCTGGTTCAAAGACTGTTGTACGCAAGTTTCATATGGGGTGTATGCGTACATACGCTGGTTTATGTGGGTCTGTCAGAGACCTTCTAGCACAGGTTCATGGGGAGCATATATTCTTCTAATAATGCATTGCTAGCATTATCATAGAAGATCTTGGTTCAATTATGTTGGATTTCAGGAGGAGCAAGTGCAGAAGGAGAACATGGATTCTGATCTGAATAATGCTGCTGATGTTTTGTCTCTGTCTTATATTTCTTTTTTCAAGGTCATGTAACATCCTATTTTGGTTTCCCCACTATGCCTGGGATGGATAATGTAGTGTGCTCATTATATCATGTATCCCCACTTGGTTGAGGAGTTGTATGTATGAGTCTTTGGTGATAGAGAGGTTAGTTATGATTTCTTGTGTAGAACATCTTCTTGCAGATCTTGCCTAATTGTCAGGGGGAGCTTTGATAGCACAACAGAATAGCGAATCTAGCATGCATTCAGGGGGAGCATAACCCTTTTCCCTTGATGACAAAGGGGGAGGAAATATCTTGAGTGACTTTGGGTTGCCATCAAGTCCAAAGGGGGAGATTGTTGGCATTATTGCACCGGTTTGGCTCGATGACATAAGTGTGTCCTTGATGGAAATTCACTCAAGTAGAAAATCACAAATTCAGGCTCTCAAAATGGCAGAAAATGGTAGGTGCACAGGTTCCTGATCTCAAAGATTCGGTCATCAACAGGTTTCGCATATGTGCCATTCGGAAGTTGCGGACAAGTTCGCAAGTGTACCGTTCAAAAGGTGCGGACCCCCAGTACACACACTTTCATGCAGAGAAAAGCGCACACACGTGGGAAATCTTATGGGTGGTCCATGGTATTTAGTCCAACGCTTTTGAACCTATGGTTTGGTCCGTGGTTTTTGCGTCTAAAGTTTTGAACCCCAGTTTGGATCCCTTGTATTGGGTTTCTATGGTTTTGGTCCATGGTGTGTGTAAGGGCTTGTGTATAAAAAGGAAAGGAGATTATTTGGCTGAGTACTTTTTGGTGTTGAATATCTTAAGAGCAAGATCTGAAATTCTGGTGATCGATTGGTGAATAATAGTTGGATCTAATTTAAGGAGAATCTTGAGCATTATAAGGCGAATCTACTGATAAGACAAGATCTCCTTGGTGCATGATCAAATCTGTGAATCTAACAGTCTGGGATATGGTTGAGGACTGATAAAGTGTCTATACCCGAAGGTTCACAGGAGAGATATGGCACAGGTGCGGAGGTGCACAGTCCAGTTGATAGCGCAAGTGTGGAGGTGTGCAGTCTAGTTGACAGCGCAGGTGCAGAGGTGCGCAGAACATAAGACACAGCAGGTGCGGAGGTGTGCAGAACAGAAGATGCAGCAGGTGCGAAGGTGCGCAGAACTTAAGACAGAGCAGGTACGAAAGTGCGTAGGCTCGACACCACAGAAGTGCAGATATCTGCAGGTTTCTATTGGTGAAGTTGCAGACTTTTCTTGAAATATTTTTAGTTGCCTTTACTTATTAGTGCTGAGTTCAGGGTTCTGAATTTGTGTATGGTTGCCGTGTATTGAGAAGTTATTGATTCAGTATTTGTACAAGGAAGTTGGGTAATTTCAGATCTATTTGATGTTTGATTGATATTCATGGATCCAGTCTGAAAATTTATGAAACGAGGTCCTTGAAAGAAAAGAGAAGGTTGTAGCCTTCTGCAAGTTGAAGCATGCGTGCTGGTATAAGACTGCACTAGTACAAAATCATTGTAAAAGAAGTTTCTAATTGAAAGAAGATAGATACATATTGCAACAGGTGGTTTTCACCCACATTGGGTTTCCACCTTATATCTTGTGTCCTTCGGTGTGACTGTTGCTCTAGTTTTTTTTTTGTTCCTGTTTACAATATTTCTAATGATCCACATTTGAAGAATATATTAAATTATAAGGTATAAGCAAGTTCCATATGCATAAATTGAAAAGAGTTTGGTAATACTTATTCACCCCCCCTCTCAGTATTATTTTCAACATCCAACGCATACTGTAAGGCATGTGATGCTTGTCAAAGAATCGATAGACCATCGAGAAGGGATGAGTTACCACTACATCCTCAAGTGTCCTTGCAAGGAATTTGAGAAGTGGGCAATTGATTTTGTTGGGCCAATTTATCCCTGTGGAAGAAAAACGGGTGTGCGCTATATTATCACTGCAACAGAATATCTAACCAGATGGGTAGAAGCATAGCTAATTAAGGATTGCACAAGGGCTACAGCTACAAAATTCTTGTTCGAGTATGTCTTAACAAGGTATGGATGCCCAAAAGTGTTGATGAGTGACATGGGTATGCACTTTCTGAACAAAATGATCAGTGTGTTGACTAAGGAATTCTAGGTCTACCATCAGAAGAGTACACCATATCACCCACAGGAAAACGAAACTATTGAGGCCTTTAACAAGATTTTGAAGAACACGCTGACAAAGATCTGCAACACACAACAAAATGAATGGGATGTACACGTACCTACAATGTTGTGGGTTTACTACTTGTAAGAAGTTGACAGGACAAACGTCATTCAGATTGGTCTATGGGGTCGAAGTTGTAATGCTGATGGAATATATTGTGCCCAGTATGCTTATAGCAACTTTGACAGATATGGTAGGTCACGAGGCCTTGGAGGAACAACTCGCGCAACTGATGGAGCTCAAAGAAGATTGATTTTTGGCAGGATTCTATCAACAAGTATAGAAGGAACGTGGAAAGGCATGGCATGATCGCCATATCAAGCTTCGCACGTTCAAGGTAAACGATCTTGTCCTATTATAAGATAGTAAATTCATTAAATTTCCAAGTAAATTTTAGATGCATTGGTTAGGGCTATATATTTTCAAAGAAATTACAGATGGAGGCACAGTTCAACTCATGAAGCTGAATGGGGAACCCTTCCTAGTAAGAGTGAATGGGAGGATGTTGAAGTTGTATACAGGGATCCTGTGCAATGACTATATGGCAACAGGATAGTCTTAGTGCTCTAGGCAGTTGTAGGGAAGCACAGGACTATAAACTACACTGCCCGGCTTGAAGGACAAAGTAGTGAGCAGGCTGTGCAGAAAGTGGCGAAGATGCGACAAATGAAGTCGTGCTCAGGAAGCTGCACCATGGGGGAGATACCACGTAGTTCAACAGGAAAATGATAGTTAGATTTACTATTCATGACTTTATGGCCAGAAAATGGTTAAGTGGAGCGGGATGGCAGAAATTAAGGCACAAATACTTAAAGTTTTGCTGCCAAAACAACATTTATTATCAGAATTTGGGAGGAATGGTCAGATTTGAATTGCACCTATAAATATGGCATGTTGGCCTACAAGAAAACACTTTGCTGTCTGAGAATTATAGTTGAGTGTTATTGCCTTTGCTGGATGAATCGTCAAGTTTGGGAAGATTTAGTTGTGAGCCAAGTGTTTGCCAAATTGCCTGAGATAAACCATAAGCTTATTCTTGAGAAAATGTCTGAAACAAATGCTCCTGAAACTGTTAGTGGTGACGATGTTGTATCTAATGCAGCGGCCCCGGAAGTTGTAATTATGGAAGTTCCAGCTGTTGTGCCTATGGTACCGAGGTATCCTAGGCCAAAGCACACCCCTACCAGAGAAAAAAAACAGCCAAGCCAAACAATCCGTGAAGGAGAAGCAGAAGAAGGTGCCGGTGTGCGCGTCACCGAGGAAGCATACCGAAACATATGCAAAGCAGAAAAAGGATAAGCAGCTTGAGCAGGTGGTGGACCTTAAGGAAGAAGAATTCCATGACATCGAGGATGTGGATGCCAAAGGGATCGAACCCAAGATGAGGCTGCCAGAGTATATCCCTCCACAGAAGGGAAAAGCAAAGGTCATAAAGGACCATGATACCAGGAAGTTTACAGTATCCACACCCCTGCTACTTGAGTAGGTCCCCTTTGAAAGTCCTTGGCGCAAGCGAATCCCATTGTTAAAGATGGAGGATTAGGACCTCATAAACCACATTAAGTTTCAACATTTGGTAGTATATAAATATATGTGAAAGATCTATTATGAAGAAACATGTGTTATAGAATTAGAGCCGATGGAATGGGTCCGCGGAGTTGAGCAGTCAGGATTGTTGAACATGCTACTAGCGCCACATTATCACCGCTCTAACATCAATACTGTGTGTGTGCACCATCTCCTCATGCTGGTGCATGATGGGTGCTTATGGCTAGGAGAGCCTATCCCCATCACAGACATGTTGATTCATAGAATCACACGATTGCCTTACAAAAGTGTGAACCCTACCAAGGAGTTTGGAGGGAAGACTAGGGAGAAAGAGTTTGCAGACAAAATGAAGAAGGAATAAGACCTACTCAAGAAGTAGTGAGGGTATTCCATTGTCTCTATGTTAGATCAGGAAGTTCAATTTTTTTCCCAGATTCTAGTGGGAAAGGTTATGAGAAAATGTCGCACAGACGAAGTTCCGACATCAATAGTTTCACTTGCTGCACATTGTGCAAAAGGCGTACAATTTAATTGGGCTAGGTACCTTTGTCATGAGTTCCTAGCGAACTGCTGTGAGGCCCAAGAGGAAACCAAGTCATTCCACTACGCTTGGTTGTTGTTATCAATTGTGCTCGTTGCATGGAGATCGTCGAAGGATAGCTAATTTCCTCCTCTCGAGGAAGGATTATTGGAGGCCACAAAATTCACCTCTTTATGGTCTACAAAGGATTACACATGGATTACAAAAACAAAGATATTTTGGACTTTTATGAAAATGGATCTCCATATGGAAATCAATCAGCGTCCAAGGTTGTCCCCAACCTTGTTCATGCAGCTGTTAGCCTATGCGGCGTTCAAGGCTGGCTTCCACAAAGTCCATATCCAAGCACAAAAGGATCAAGAGCAAAAATGGCACTAGTTGCCCTATTTGGTGTCAAAAATGGATGTGCAAGAGATCACAGGATTATGGCCTACAGAGTGGTGTGCCCCATCAGAATTAGATGTTGGAACAAGCACGGGCACGGAAAGTTTGGTTGTGCAGAAAATAAAGGAGGCCACTCATTGTTGATTTTGGGTAGCATCGAATGTGCTCTAGCCATGAAAATGGGTGGAGGGGATAAACCACATGAGATCTTCAAGACCCAAAAATGGTTTGGGCAGATTCTAACTAGTTTGGGAAATATTAAAATAATTAATATTTTTAATGGAGTTCCTAAGTCTAAACTTAGGAAAAATAAAATATTAATGCGTATTAATATAAAACTAGTTAGAAGGTTCCAAAAGTCATGGATCAAGCCAAATCTAATCTTAGCTGTTGATTAGAGATTTAATCTCAACCGTTGAAAGATCAACAAGAAAAGTATAAGAAGAGGCTTGAGGGTCAGTTGGAGAACATATTGAGGGAGACCAGTTAGTTCAATTTCTGGAGCAAGGTTAGCTGAGAAATTCTAACTAGTCATTTGGAGAGTAGTAGGAGGCAGCAAGTATGGAATAGAGAGTCAGGAATAGCACTAGGGGAACAATGAAAAGGCTAGAGAGGCAGACACAGAGGCTGTAGACTGCGCAGTCACTGGAGGGTCTGCGTGGGTGATGCAGAGAGGCCCAATGCTGACTCAGAGAGGCAGGGGCTGACACAAAGGGTCTGGGAGCTATGCAGAGGTTAGCCATGCTAACACTGAGACTGGGGGAAGTGTTGAGGAATTTTCTCTCTATTGGGTAAGCCAATTTGGCACCTAGTTGTACTGAAGAATTGCTTAGTAATAAAATCCTCCTTTGCTACACCGTTTTCCCAAATTAGGTTTTTCCGAGGACTAATTGTCCAAAATATTTGTGTCGATGTGTTAATTCTTGTGCATCTCTTTCTTTCTATATTATGATGTGATATCTATAGTAGAATTTATTTTAATGTTTGTTGAAGGGTTTTCGTAAATAACTTATTAGGAAATAAGTAGGTAAAATAAATCAGTTGTTGCAGTGATAGAATTTTCACATGGTATCAAAGCAAGTAGTCAAAGACAGGAAGGGAAAATCAATTATGCGTCAAGACCATGATGCAGAGGCATCTACATCAGGAGAAGCACACAGGTTTTCAGAAAATTGCACAAGGGAAAGTGATTTCAATTTCTCTATGTTGGCTTCCAGGCTAGAAGAAGTGGCTTGTGTGACTAGCTCCACATCATCAGAGGTATGGTATATAGACAGAGGGACCTCTTGGCATATGATGAGAATCTAGGAATGTTTCTCAGATTATCAAGAGGAGAAGATGAACTTTTAGAGAACAAGGAAAAATGTAGTCCAGTAGGGAGGGGTACCATAGTTTTTCAAACAGAAATGCGAGAGTGGTTTCGTGCTACCAATGTGCTGCATGTACCAAAATTAGGGATGAACTTACTTTCTATGTCACAAGTTCGAGGCAAAGGCTATGATGTTTTCTTCATCAAGGAGAAAGTATACGTCAAACACCCGAGCTGGAAAAAGAAAGTGCAGATCAGGATCAAAAGTAATAGGTTGTACAAACTACAACTAGAATAACCAATGGTACTAATAGGCAGTCATGGAGACAAGGATTTGAATGAGAGCATATGTTGTGTCTTATGTGTGTGAGATATTATTTTTTCATTATATAATTTTCTGCATCATTTCCATTCGCATGCACGCACTAATTATAATGAAATCTACAGATCTATAATTTTAATAAAACTATAATAGTGTAAAATTTTAGTATTTTAATATATTATTATCAGATATGTTGTTTCAAATCATCCAATGGAATATCCACAATATTTTACGGATCACGTAAGCTAACAAGAATACAATTCTATGCATAAATAAATTTTATACTCAATTGATAAAGTTGGTGATTTTGTATTAGTATGGCCTAGCATTTAAAGTAGGTTGTTAGTATGGAGAAAAGCTAGATAAGAGACTATCAAATCAGAGGATTTGTTGAATATATGTTTTAATGGGGATTTTATACTCAAAGATATGTCTATAGAGCTCATATACATTTTTGTGTGATGGAACTTTGTAAGAAATTAACATAACATTGGGGCTCTCAAAGTAATGTACAAGATAGTCTATATTCTTATATAACAAGGGAGAGAAAGAGGATGTAGTTTGTGGCCTTTGGATCAAGGTTCATTGTTTAAATTCATTTCTTTTAAGACATAAATCCTTGTAAAAAGGTAGTAGTCTTCCATATTTATAATTATCAATTACACTTGCAATGTATTTGTCTACCTCTTTTTTATTTTACAAATTTCATTTATTTATTTTTAATTAAAACGTCAAGTCCCACTAGCATAACCGGTTGAGGATGGGCCTCGTCAACAAGGTGACCCAGGATCAAACCTCATGGTGGGTGGTTATGCACTATGCTAGGGGAGGAGACATGCTAAAAAATCCAGTCAACTAAGGGTTGTTGTGGCCCAGGCCGGGTTCGATCCCTAGGTGACTTTAACAGCTTATATGCCCTTGCGTCGCAGCTCCTCAAGCCACAAGTCAAGCCAGAAGCATCACAGGCAACTTGACAAAAAACAAGAAAAAAATATTATAACCCTTAAATTCTATTTTATAATCAAAATATTATGTAAAATCATTTATTTTAATTAACTATTAATTTTTAATATATTTACATGGATTTATTTTAAAATTAATCATTGTCAAATAAAACATCACATTATCCATTGTGAATTACATGACTGAACAGTCGTTCAATGAAATAGAAGGTGTGTGTGTGTGTGTGTGTGTGTATATATATATGATGAGAGTTTCTTTTACATATCAATCATGAAATATCATGTCACTCGCCTCTCCTTGGATCTAAAACCCCTAAGCCTTTTATTTCTTGTTGTTTTAAAATATATCTATTATCATCCATAGTCACAGGTTCGAAGAATTGTACCATTAAAAATAACTTATATCATCCTCTATCTGAATTCTTGAATGGAGCTTCAATGAAGCTATGTCTCAACAACATCCAGTATCTCGATGTTGAATAACTCATGTAGAAGTAAGAAACTACCATGTTTAAACATTCCCATTCTATTGACTAGCATCCCAATAGTTGATTTGATTGATTTTAAGAGACCAATTGTTATGTTGGAATTCCCAAAAGTTGATTGATTTTTATTACTGATAAGACTTCGAATATTGAAACCTAACTATCATCATTGGTATCTAATATTCCCCCTTGTTAGGTGCAAGTTGAGAAGTTTGTTGAAGGGATCCAACCTTTAACTTTTGATTATTTTGTACTTCAATAGTTCATAATTGAAGGGATCCAATCTTGAGCTCTAGATTCTTTTGTTTTTCAAGGGATCTAATCTTGAACTTTGGATTAGTTATGTGGTGGTTTTGTTGGTTTACCACTAACCATCTTCCATTGTTACTTGTGATTTTCGATGTACCATTAGCCATTTTCATTTTAACAATGTGGTGGTTTTGGATGACAACTAAACAAATTGATGTGATGAATGTGGTGGTTCTTGTTTACCACTAACCATGTTCACTCCCCGCCTTAAGGTACATGAGAGTGTCATCATCGTAATCCATCCTTGAATGTGTAAAAAGTATCTTTATATCAAAGTTCTCCACCCCTTGAAGTGTGGAGAGTACCATCATTAATTAACATTTTAATTTCAAAGAACATATAAGGACCTTGATCATTCCCAAGATCTTCTTGAATAATTGTTTGGAAACCTTTTGTTTTTGTCATTTCTCCTTTTTCTATGTCTTTACCATTTTTTTACTAGAAGATAAGACTTAAACAACTTATTTACTTGTTGATTCCATATCCAAGAATTGATCCATCAATAATGAATTGTTTTCTTAATATTTTTCTTTTTCTTTCAACATTTTTCAGAGAGGTTATTTGTCTTCCCATAATGAAGAGAAGGATGGGGATCAACACATTTTGTCTTTATATGCCCAATTCTTTGACAATTTTTTCAATTATTACCAATATTTTTAGTTTTCTCAAGGAATCATGCAATCACAAACTAATGTGGGTGCATAGACCGAGCACAAGATGTGAGAGTCTAGACAAGAGCTTATCAATGTGCTTGGATGGTCACATGGTAATGCTGGGAGGAATTTTTTAATGTTTTGTATGAAATTGTAAATATTTATATTAGGGAGTTAGTTTTGATCTTTATAAATAAGTTGGAGAAATTATTTTCTAATGTAAATATACTTTTTAGTTTCCCTAACTTTTTGGAGAAGGGGAAATGATTCACCCTTTGTGACTTTTTGTTTTTATGATCGGTTTCTTTTGGGAAATAATAAGAAAATAGTGTCTGGATAGGTGAAGGGGAAAAGGAAGAAGGGAGGAGAAGATTTTGAGAGAAGGGAAGAGAGAGGGAGAGAAGAGATGAACTTTCTATTTCTTTGCGTAACTACAGTTCTGAGGTTTTTCAGATGCTGATGCCTTCAATCTGTGTGAATGGAAGGTATCTCTATGTGAATGGTGTAATAAGCATAAATTTTGGGTCGTAAGTTGTGTGATTATTAAATGAGTCGAAGATCTATAGTTACACTGAATTATTTTTACTTGTGAACCATTATTACTTGCAATTTTCATACTTCTGCGTTGACATTCATGATTTTATGTAAACCTATGATTCGTTGAGTCAGTTTATATTAAGAATTTGAATCTTGTGGCTTTGGTTGTTGTGTTTGGATCCTTTTTCATTTTGTATTCTCATTGTGTTGTCTTCAAAACATCATGGAGGAATGTTTTGTGTTTAGGAATTGTGATTCCTTGGTATTACAATGATTTGAGTGTTGTTACAGAGACAAAGTGTCATGTTTGGAATTATGAAAATAAAAATGCCTCATTGATTGATTTTTCGATTGGTAATTTTGTTATGGTGTTGCAATCCTGGTGAAGAAAGGCATATGAAATAATTTACCACATCAAGGCTCCACTCAAGGCCATGGAGAGTCGATTGGGAACAAGTTTGAGTCATTTCATATTCCCTGAAACCGCAATATAAAATTTTTAAGGGGCAATATGAAATCATTTCGCAACGCCTACAATGTTTTAATGGGCGCTATGAAATCATTTCATAGTGACTACACATAAAGTTCTTTTAGGATTATGTGTTCAATTAATAAGCCTCTACATGGTCAGCCTTCATATTTCCCCATTTATAGGACAAGATTTTGTATTAATATTGCTAAGTAGAAAGGAGAATCCCCTTTTCAACAATAAAGAGAAAGGTGTGGGTATTTTATATTGCTTGTCGTTGAATATGGTAAAGAGCTTAATCCATTTTCATATGGATTGAGTAGATTTGGGTATATTAATGCCAACCTATGAGCTTGAAATATTCTTGAATTTGAAGTAAATACAAACATGAGTGTGGAGCAGCCTAGGGTTATTGGCAGCTGGTGTTTACCAGGCTTGCATGAAGTGGTATCAGAGCCACAAAAAGATTTTAGCTTTACAACTCTTAGAGAAAGATACATGAAGCTCTTTGAAGAAGCAAAGTTTACAGCATATTGAGGTAGATATTTGTTTTCAAATTAAACTGAATTGAGGTTTGTTGATTGTGACGTGTTGTGCAGACATAGTGGAGGATGTATACCTTGAAGTAGAGCATATTGACTTAGGAAGAAATAAAGGGGAAGAATGGTTTTGATTTAAAGAACAGGAAGGTCTAAAACAGAAAAAGAATGACAATATTAAGAATAATTCTACAACACTAGTTGTGTGTTCAAGTGAAGATTGAACAAGGTGGTAATGGTATTTTGTTTTCAGTTAATTATGGATTAAATTTTTATTACATGTAGCAGTGATGAATGTTTGCAAATGAGTATGATGGCAAGGAGCCTTGTAGTAGAAAGAAAGGAAGAACAATCAATTTCTCAAAGGAATAAGGTGAGTAAATTGCATACTGAATCCAGAAGAGTAGACATTTCTCAGATGAAGATTCCATAGGAAGGAGTCAGCATAAATACCAGGAGAAGACTAAGAATGGAAGAGCTTATTATGGTATTTAGAAACAGGTTGATGGAGTTAGATTGTTATAGTGGCTTGTGTGCAAATCACAATGAGCAGGGAGAAGCTCATGGAAGAAGAATAATTGTGACTATTGAGAGTCATAGTAAGGTTCAGAGAGAGGCCATAGTAGATAAAGCTAGGAAAAAATTGATAGAGAAGTAGTTGAAGTCAAGTCAGAGCTAGATATGATGAGAGGATTGCTACAAAAAAATGAGGAAGACTAGGGTTACAAATGGACTCTCCAAAAGAAAGTAAGATGGAATTTGTTGTAGGTGAATCTGAGATAGAGATCAAATTCTCATTTGATGGAGAAAATCAAGGAGTTTTAATAAAATATAGATGCTCATTTAGAGGAAAATATCAAAGGAGTTGAGTTACAGTAAAGGACAATTGTTGAAGAAGAAGTTCTTTGTGAACTTAAACAAGGAGTAAACCTTGAAGAGAGAGAATGATAATGTTGAAAGGAGATTAGTTGAAAGTCTCATGGTCTGTTTGGGAACTGAAGACCATCGTGAAGAGATGAGAGACTAGTTGAGAGTCTCACAAGCCATGTGGACAATCAACATATGATGGTCGAGGTGTTAATGGAGGATACATGCCATGATTATTTTGATTTTAGAAATTGGTATATGAAGGCAAGAGTTGTTCTAGATGCAAAACAAAGCATTGATTTTATCTTGTGCAGAGAGGATAAATAGTCACTAAGTGTGCCTATATAGGTTGGAAGGAAGACATAGGATAGTCAATATGAAGATTATATGCCATGGGAAAATGAAGCCATGAAAGAACAACCTAAGGGTGATGAACACATGTGTGTGGATGTTAATGAGGATGTTATTATAGTGGATGAAGTAGGTGAATATTTGGTGGGAAGCTTGAAAGATTTAGAGTTGCGTGAGGCAAGGATGCTTGGAGAAAGTGAGAAATAGACGGTGTACATTTGTACACCAGAACAAGGATATATCCTTGGAGAGGATGAAAGTGATTAAGAAGATGTTTATGAGGGGCTCATTAGAAGTCTCAAATATTATTTGAAGAATGGAGATCAGCACAAAGAAATGATGGTTGAGACATCAAATGAGGCCACAAAGCCTTATGATTTTGATACTGGCAATTTGTGTGAATGCAGGTTTAGCAAAGAATGGTGAACAATCTTCGGAGATTCTTACAAAGATGAAGAAGAATAGATAAAATTTGAATTTTGTTATAAATAAAGAAGTTGAAGGAATGCCTGCGCAAAGTATTAAAGTTGAACATGAGAAAAAATTGGAGATGAGGAAGGACAAGCGAAACCTAATTTATGTTCTAGAGAAAGATGAGGTATTTGTAAGGTGTGAAGCTGAACTACAGTTGTTGGGGAAGTTGTTGGAAGAGGATACAAATGGATAATAGAATTTATACATGTCTAATAACATAGATATGTATAATGCACCCGAAAATATTGAGGTATAATTTGATGAATAATTTCCTTATGTCAATACAAATTCTGAAATTGAATTTTTAGAAAAGTGGCTAGCAAAAAATATAGAAGATGGAAGCCATAGAAATTTTGTAGATTTGGATGAGAAGTAAAATATGAAGTAGTTAGGGGAAAAAAAACAATATGTTTCAACAAGGATACAATGATATATTTACTAATGGGAAACATAAGGAAATACATACAAGTGTGCTAGTAGCTATGGACGAATGAAAGACAAATTTTCCATGAAGGAAACACAACAAATAGTAGAGGGAAACAAAGGTCAACCCCAACATAAATACAACATATTTAAGGAATATTGAGGAATGAATGACTTAGCTTCAACCACCAGGATGTTAGTAAGGGATAGCAACGATAAATTGCAACAAGGAAGTAGTGATTTGAGCCAGCCCAAAGACAAGCTAGACATCGAGATTTAAGAAGTAAGGACGTTGATGTTGAAGAAGCCTCAGCAGAAGAGGTATGCAGGGCAGTAGATAATAAAGGACAGCATGTTGTAGATGGTAGGGAAATTTTTCATCAACAAAGAAGGAGGAAGACTACATTAGAAAGAGAAAATAGTAGAGCGACAACATGACAAGAAGAAGGACCAACTACAACATAATCTTGGGATTGAGGAAGATTCACTTTATTAGAACATGGTTAAGAGAATATGAATCTTTTCACCTTGGGAGTCTGATGCAGGTGAATAGACTGAGCACAAGATGTGAGAGTATAGAAAAGAGCTTACCAATGTGATGGGATGGTCACATGGTAATACAGGGAGGAATTTTTAAATGTTTTACAAGAAATTGTAAATTTACATTAGGGAGTTAGCTTTTATTTTTAGAAATGTGTTGGAGAATTTATTTTCTAATGTAAATATAGTTTTTAGCTTCCCTTATTTGGTGGAGAAGGGGAAACGATTCACCCTTTGTGACTCTTGGTTGTCATGATTTGTTTCTTTTGGGAAACAATAAGAAAAGAGTGTTTGGAAAGGTGAAGGGGAAAAAGAAGAAGGGAAGAGAAGATCCTGAGAGAACAGAAGAGAGAGGGAGAAAAGAGATGAACTTTCTGTTTCTCTATTTAACTATAGTTCTAAGTTTTTTCAAATGCCTGTACCTTCAATCTATGCGAATGGAAAGTATTTCTATATGAATGGCATAATAAGTAGTAATTTGGGGTTGTAAGTTGTGTGATTATTAAATGAATTGTAACTTTGTAGTTAAACTGGATTATTTTTTGCTTATGAACCATTATTACTTGCAATTTCCATCCTTGTGTGTTGATATTGGTTATTTTATGGAAACCTATGACTCTTTGAGTCGATTTATATTATGAATTTGAATCTTGTGGCTTCAGTAGTTGTGTTTTGACCCTTTTTCATTTTGGATTCTCATTTTTTTGTCTTCAAAAAGTCATGGAGGAATGTTTTGTGTTATGGAATAGTGATTCCCTAGTATTACATCAATTTGAGTGTTACAGAGACAAAGTACCCTATTTGGAATTCTAAAAATAAAAATGCCTCTTTGACTGATTTTCGGTTGTTGAATTTGATATGGTGTTGCAATCCTCGTGAAGAAAGGCATATGATATAATTTATTGTGTCAAGGATCCACTCTAGGCCATGGAAAGTCGATTGGGAACAAGTTTGAGTCATTTCATCTTCCCTGAAATTGCAATACAATTTTTTTAAGGGGCACTACGAAATCATTGCACAATGCCTATAGGATTTTAACGGGAGCTATGTCAAATAATTTCGTAGTGACTGCACAAAAATATTTTATAGGAATGCATGTTTGATTAGTAAGCCTCTACTTGGTTAACCTTCGTATTGCCCAATTTAGAGAAAAATATTAGTATTAATATTGCTAAGTGGAAAGGAGAATCCCCTTTTCAATAACAAAGAGAAAGGTGTGGGTATTTTATGTTGTTTGGTTTTGAATAGGGTAAAGATCCAAATCCATTGTCATATGGATGGAGTAGATTTAGGTCTATTGGCACTAACCTATGAGCTTGAAACATTCTTGAACTTGATGTAAATATGGACATGAGTGTGGAGTAGCCTGGGGTTATTGGAAGTCAGGTTACCCCATAACTATAATTACACATAGAAACAAAAATTTCATCTCTTCTCTCCCTCTACTCTTCTCTTGAGAGCTTCTCCTCCCTTCTTGTTTTTCCACTTCACCTCTCCAAACACTCTTTTCTTATTGCTTCCCAAAATAAACCGATCATGACAACCAAGAGTCACAAAGGGTGAATTATTCCCCTTCTCCACAAAATAATGGAAACTAAAAACTATATTTACATTAGAAAATAACTTCTCCAACTTATCTCTTAAAATAAAAACTATCTCCCTAATATCAATATTTATAATTTCTTACAAAACATTTAAAATTCGTCCCAACATTACCATGTGACCATCTCTTCGCATTCGTAATATCTTGTCCAAACTCTTACATCTTGTGCACAGTCTATGCACCTGCATCACAAACTGAATGGTTTTGGAGTAATCTAAGATATGAAACTTGTTTCCTTCACCATATCCTAGCCCATGTTGATTTTTCATGAATGAAAATTCTTCCCAAGGTATAATTATTGTTATCTCTTAGAGAAACCCCTCGCTATGGGAAAAACTCTAAGGTAATCTCGAACCTCTTTGAGGTTGAAATCTGGCCCTTCAACCTAGAGAGGGATCTCTCCCTAAACTCAACTACTCAAGGTCATTATAGTAGAAGGTTTTCAATTGAGTCTTATGGCCAGATTTATTGAAAAATGACTGAAATTTGGTTGGGCTATGTGAAATTTCCACCATTGGGCATGGATTCTGACCCAAACAAGTTTTATACAAATAGAGTTTCGATGTGAAAAATAAAAAAGCATGGTAGAATTAATTCCTTTGACACTTAAGTGATTTATAGGAATATGAAGGAAATTAATGTAAGGGTTAAGTGAAAAGCAAATATTAATGCATGATAAATAAAGAAACATGAGCATAAAATATGAATCTCAATCTCACATACTCAGTTTTTCAGACACGAGGAAATATAAAACAAAGAAAAGGACAAATAGGGAATTACAACACAATAATTTCTTTAAATTCTCATGAAGACTTTTTTCATTGAGATTTGCTAAAAAATACACAAGGATGCTATATCTCAAATAAACACCAACCATTTTTTCTTCTACGTTTCTTGCTTATAAAAGAATTACAATAACTGAAACATGTTTGTATCCCAAAAATAATTAGAGTAATCCAATAATAGAATCATAAATATCGTAGGTACATGCATTTAAAAATATCTTACATATCAAAAATTAAAATAACTTGCTGAAAATAATGCTAAAAATGGGGTTGAGAAAATGTATCATGGTTGTGTTTCCCTCACTGTAGATCTGCCTTGTAATCCTTCAAAAATAGGCTTCTAATTTTCTCCTGTCTTCTCGGTCATCCCTGCTGCAATATGCTAATATTTTCATTGTTATTCCTTTAGTTTCCTGAACCAACATTTTTGCTGACAGGTCGACTGCTAGCACTTTCCTCAAATTGGTTCTTTTAGAATGTATTGACAATGGAAATGTCAACGCTTCTTTGCATAATTTGTTGACAATGGGAATGCCAGCTCTCCTTTGTTCTCTTCCGTACCTAAATTCTAATAGGTGCATGATCATTGATAGATCAACAAAATTCACTGTAACAGTGGATAATCAAAAACCCAAAAATGGTTACTAGCTTCCTAGCTGAGTGTATTGGCCACCTCCAAAAGAACATCCACCTTATTCATCCTATGCCTCTTTCTCTGCTTGGTTTCCATAGGGATTTTCTTTTTAGTTTCCTTAGCCTTTGAATTTCTAGATCCTGCATTTTTCCCTTTGTTTATTGTCAAGTCCTTTAATGGGATATTGTCCACTTCTATTACTTCCTTGGTGAGGTCAAGATTTTGTTTCAAATTTATCTTCAGCCTTATCTATTTATTTAAGGCCCTAGTGTGAGGTATTTTTCCCCCTTCGAACATTTCAAATAGGGAGGGTTCTTCTTCATCACAGGGTTTAGTTTCAACTTTATTTCCTTTGATATTCTTTGGTAGACGGGTTTATGTAGGGGAACTCTTAGTGAGTGGCTTCTCATCATGAGGGGGATTCACAGTAGGAGGCATATTTTCAGTGAGAGGGTTTGCAGTACGCTGTTTGTTTTTAAGTCTATCACTTCTTCTATTATAAACCTTAGGAATTGTAGGACTAGAAGATGAGGGAATGTCTTTCTCCTTTCAGCTTTGGGTTTTCTCAGTGGAGGTTCCCAGCTTGAGTTTTCTTGTCATGCTTGGTACCCTTCTTCCTCCCTCATTTAGCCATAGGGGGCTAGGATTAAAGACCTCCCTAGGATATGAAATGGCTCCACTTTATTCTATTTTTGGTCAATTTATTTTCAATTAACAACTTAATTAAGGCTTAGATCAAACCCTGGCATGGAAATGAGCATCCATGTGATTCATACTTTCCAATAAATAAAAGCAGACATTCATTCTTACTTTTCTTGCTAGATGAGCTAAGAAATGGAAATGGTATAAGTTTACCCGGTTAAAAATGACCTTCACATGTGAAATATGTCTAGGTAATGCATAAAAACCCATGCCTTTTGTCTTACAAATAGAATATTTGCACCCCTGCCTTTCGGTTTCTATCTTTGAACTTGGATTTTAGGAAATGGGACATAAATCCCAGCTAGAACTTGACTTCTACCTATAGGCAGAGTTGTGAGCTTTGCAATTAATTCCTCTGTGACCAGGAACGAAAACACTCCTACCTTCACACGTTGACCATTAAACCCCTAGGTGAATGCTCAAGCCACATCGTCATGGTAATTGGTGCATCGTTGTAAAAATTTCCACCACACAGCCCACTGGAATTGTTGCTAAATATCTAGGTAAATATCCAAGAGATTGGGACCTTTCAGTTCATTTATGTTAAGCTTCCCGCTTTTCCCCATTTTCTCTATAGTTTGGTGATTATGCACATGAGATATCGAGATCCAATGTTGTATGTCTGTCGAATAGTTTGAACCGAACAAATTTTCCAGCAATAAAGCTAACAAAACTTAGAAATGAAAACGATGAAAATACTATGCGGGAAAAAACAGTGAGGTTTTCAGGTAGAATACCTAATTGACAAGTGAAATAATATTTTAACCCTTCCATAATTACAAAAATGCAATATACATCTATGACTATGGAGAACCTTCCTTTCAACATGTGCCTTTAACTTTCATATTTATCGTGGCATGACCAGACAATGATTATTTTGTTGCTGACGTGGAATGTGTTAGCATGTTTCAAAACTCAAAACTCAAATTTTATTTTTGTTGTTAATACTCCCATTATTAGCCAATACCTAATAATGCTGGCACTCTCATTGTCAAAATATTCCTACTAATAACTTTATGAACTCAAAAAATGTTGATAGTCTCATTATTAGCATATTTCCTATTTATTACAAATATTTGTGCTGACACTGAAATTGTCAATGTTTCTTAAAAAACTTTAAACTCAAAATAAAAAGTGATAATAGTTGGCTCCATGGGGATGATGTTGATCATTGATGGAAGTAAGAACCCCACAAACTAGAGGCCTACTTATCACAAAAATATTGCTTAAATCAACACTTCAACTGACTCTAAATAAATAAAATCATCTTTCAAAAACATGTTCTTTTTACAGACTCAGCTGGGATGTTTTGAAAAACATAACTATTGTGAAAAAAAATTATTCTTTGATAAACATTATCAGAACCATAGGGCCTTCTCCTTGGGCTTCAAGTTCTTAGGAATTCTCATCCACACCTGCAATTACCTTAAAAAATATGAATATTTACAGTGAAATTTGAAATATTCTTTGTTTCAGATGTTTCGGGAAATGTCCATTGATTGGACCTCCTAGAAGCAACATTCCTTCCAGATATTCTAAAATGAAACTTTTCTCACCACAAAAGTTGTGATTTTGTATGGATCTTTCCATATGTTTTCAAACTTCCCATGCTTACCTATGTCCTCAATGTGAAATCCCACTTCAAGACCAGGTCTAGTCACTTAAAATGATCTTCTTTTGTCTTTTTATCAAAAAAATTCTTGATTTGATTATGAACTTGAGAATTTTCATACACCTTCTCTTTGTCCTCTTGTAGTTCTTGTTATCACTTAGGTTGTTCCCTGCTTCCTAAAGGGAATACGGCTGAGGTAACCACTAACCAGTCTTTTAGTTACAGGTCCTAGCCTACCTGCAACCAGAGAGGGCTCTCTCTTTATAATTTAGCATTGTTGGGGGTGATTTTAGGCTAGTTATGGTGCACTGATTTTGTTTTAGATTTGCTTGGGTGATGAATTCAAACAGAGCTGGTGTACAGATTACAGAGCAGTCTGAACCATTGGGCAATGGAGTCCATGATGGTGTACTACTAAAGTATTTCTTTGAGGGAAGGGTATTGCTGCAAAGCCAGATATGAATTTGTGGAACAATTATTCAAATTTGGGTGATGAAAGCATGAGATCAGTGAGTGAAAGGCAGTCAAGAATCTTTCACTATGCTAATTGGGGGAGAAAGTGGGAGTATTGTTTAAGAGCAGTTAAGAATTCTTAAACAGTATTCACAGTGAGATAATTAGTTTAAATATGACAAATTAAGAATTCATATCCATGGCTAATTCTGAAGAAAACATATTTAGAAACAGAGATTGAGCAGAGGGTGTATTTAAACAAGTCCTAAGCTATTATTTTTCCCTGTTGCTAAGATGATGAAACATATGTGAATTTTTGCATACACAGAAAGACAAAACATAGTTCAGAGTAACTTATTGTTCCATTAAACAACACAGGAATTCTGCAGCATAACACAGTCCTTCATTTCCACCTTCAGACAGTACAGAGACCAAGAACTTCATAAGCAATTTATATTGGCAAAAAGTCTGAGATATACAATGCAACTCTTCAGAGAGAGATTCACCAAAAACCGACCCCCAATATGTTCTATGGGGGTGGATATATATAAAAATAGGAGATAAAATATCTAGATGATGAGTCATTGTGTAATAAATTACATCACCAACTCTGTCAAGGAAGTAAATGAAAGAAATAACTGCAGCAGTTAATATTGGTATGCCAGCTGTCTTTTGGTAGCTAAGCTTTGAATTTTTTGGATCAACAAAGTTGGCTGTAGCTACGTCTTTAATCTGCGTTTGCTGAGCATGTTGTCTTAGTGCTTTGCTGAGTCACTGCCTTGATGCTTTCTGTAGTACCTGTGTGTTTGATTCTTTGTTGACCTGTACTGTGACTGAGATCTGAAGCTGACAAAAGGAAGAGTAGACCAAAATTACCTGGGAAATACTTCCAGCATTGATTGCCACCAATCAGCTGGAGGTAGCTGATGTCTTCTTATCTTTATGAGTGTTTCATATGCTTTAGTATATCTATAGAAATTTGGAGGCACTTCAAACAGATGATTAATCTCATGCTCAAAAAAAAATAGATTCTCCAATTTATCATATAGAGATTTCCCAGAGGGAGGTCCTGCTTCTTCTATGGAGCTTGTAGATGTTGTAATATGATTTTCAACATAATTGTTGATTCTAGTGGTATATTGTTCACAGGACAATAGCTTTCCAGCACCGGTCACTAGGCTGGGAAATCCTCTGCTTTGCAATGCTGTTATTTTTGTCCTGAAGTCATTTACTTCTGCCTGCATCTCCTAACATTTCCTTTCCAGAGTCTGTATGAAATTTCTTAAGGTCAACACTTTCTTTGTTGTCAGGATAGTGTCTGTTCAACTGTGGATGTCCAGTGCTGCCAATTCTTCCTTAGTGTGAGTGTTCAGGAAATGAATCATCTTGTTGGCCTGCTCAGGCATAATCCCCAATGCTGCCCTGGCTTTCTGAATTTCAAATTGAGCCATGCCTATTAATTCAATTTGCTCATGCATAGCCTGTATTGATCGCCATTGGTCATTGATTGATTGGCCAATTTTGGCCTACAAAATCTTTTTGATCTCGGCCAGAGTTTTGTCTAGAGATAGTTCTTTTTCTAAGGCCTTCACTCTGGTCTCTAGGGCTTTTATTTCCCTTTGCTTCTCAGCCATTGTCATTTTAGACTTGTCATAAGTGGCCTCTAGTTTGGCCAACTTTTCTTTGGCCTCCTTTACTTCTGTCACTTGAATTTCAAGCTCCTTGACAACTTTCATTAGGTCCTCCATATTCATACTGGATTCTGGTGCTGCTGTTGTTGCTGCTGTAGCATCTGTAGTTGATGTAGCCGTTGTAGGTGCTGGAATGGTAGGAGGGGCTGCTGCTGTTTGTGTAGGAGGAGCAGGGCCAAGAGTTGTAGATGTTTGAGGTGGTTGGGAGGTTGACTCCCCTTGTTTATCTTGCAAGGCTTTCTCCAATTCTGCCTCCATCTGTAGTATTCTTTGATTCATCTTTATAAGCAAATCCATGGTGTCATCAACCTCTATTTCTTGTATAAGTTCTACAGTTTGAGGGTGAATGGTTGCAGGTATCTTTGCCTGCTTTCTAAGTGCAGCGATATCATCTTCCTTCTTCTTCATAAGGGCCTTGATACCCTTTGGATCCTTAGGATTGTGTCCTAGATCAACAATTATGTCCTCCAAAGTTTTTATTCAGTTATCCTTGGCAGTAGAGGACATCCTTTCCAGACCTAATTGAGTATTTGTATTTTTCAATGATTCTTTTAACTGATGGGCCAGCATGGCCTTGTCTGCAAGTGTGGCATAGTCCATTTCCCCTGTTTGCTTATGCAGTTCAATTTTATCCATGGGATGTATGTCATTGGAGAGGACTTCCATGTTTGTCTTTATGTAGTCTGCAGATGATTTGGGGTGTGGAACTTTAGGCTTGAAATGAGTAAAAATCATCTTGTCCTCCTTGATATCATAAGCTGCCATCAATCTTTGTTGCTTGGAGGGTGTTGTTTTCAAGAATTGATCATAAATTTGTATTCTTAATAGTTCATTTTGTACCTTGATTTCCATGAAATTTCCTTTGATACCAGCTGGTTGCTTGCCCTGCTGCCTGGAAGAAGACACCTCTGTACTATGTTGCATACCCTGTTCCTACTGGAATGAGCTAGTAGTAGTCTACTGGCTGGAATCTCTCTCTTTGTTCTGGATCTCTACCATTTCTTTACCGATTTCTTCTTCGGCCTAAGGATCAATTCTTTGCCTCTTGGCTTCTGGTTGCTGTGCTGACCCACTTGGAGGTGTGGGCTCCTCTCTATCCCATTTTTTACCTCTTTCCTCATTAAGAGGAGTTTGTAGGACTGGAATTTGTGATGTTTCTGTCTGCTATGGAGGGGCTTGCCCTTGACTCTAATCTTTGGAAGTGGTGGGCTATTCTATCTCTGTTTCCTGCTGTGCATCCATCACTTCTTTTCCCTTTGTTGTAGCTGTTGTTGTTGTAGATACTTGTTGGGTAGTCTGTGCAGTTGCAGCCGTGGAGCTGCCTTCCCTAACTTGGAGTGGCAGCTTGAATGTCACCTGGTGAAAAGAATCCAAGTTAAGAGTTTTTTCTAAATCTTTGACATTTTGCTCCATTATCTCTTCTTGAGTAAATTCTTCAATTAATGTGCCTGGCACCCACTCATCTTTGTTGGCATATTGCTCAATTTTTGGAATTGGACAATGCTTATAGGCTAACAGCCTATATTTGACTCTTCTAGCACTGATAAAGCCATCAGGGTCATAAGGGACCCACCAGAAACTCCTTTTTAGTTTGACCTGTTGCCCCAGTATTTGAGCAACATCTTGCCAACCATCTTTCTTGTTCATGATAAAGGGGCCTAGATGGTCTTTGATTTTCAGGTTAGCTTTCTTCTTGGCACTATGAAAATGAGTAAGATCTGAATTAATGAGTTGCCTATAGTATTCCAAGGCAAACAATCTCATGGTTATATATCTTGGGAGCCTGTAGGGACAGAGCTCACAACCATAGATCCTAATGATAGTGTGATTTTGGTATAGATACCAATCACCTATTTTATAATTCTTAGACAACTGCAATATTTTCTACATGTCATATGACAACCTAGGAGGAGGAGTTCTTTTCAAGAGACATGAGACTGGATAAACAAATTGGGCAATGAACTCACAGTAAGAATATGGAGAGTTCTGAACTTGATGAAAAACTGAAGACCAAAAGATAACAGACCTCCTTTCACCCTGTGAATCCAGCTTTTTGATGGGGCATTGGAAGCAATATGACTGATAGTACATCAATAAGTGATAGATATATGATGAGTATTTGAATACTGCCTCCCTGTCCAGCTTTAGCAGTTGGTCATGTATTTTATTGGCAATGAACTTGGCATAGTTGTATTTGACAGTAGGGGGCTTTCCAATGCTATATGCAGACAAAAGGACCAACACTGTTTCATCAATATGCTCACTTGTTGAGAAACCCGGCACAGAGGATATCATGTCTACAAGCAGCTTACCTACCTCATTGAAATTGACATATAGGAAAGGAGGTGGCCCTGTAGGTTGGCGGTCTGCTCTCATGAAGGTCTTGGCAATTCTAGCAATCTCAGTGCTGGAGAGTTTGGGGACTTCATCGAGCAGGTATTTGATGGAAAAAGGGATGAACAGTTGGGTCTGTTTGAAATTAAGCATCTGATTAATGGAATCAGGAGTTATATGAAAGAGTATGCTCCTAAATGGAGACTTGACAGCTCTGAGGCTTGGGTCATAATTTTCAGCACAGAGGTGAATTATTTCAGGAAAAATATTTACAGAAGGCAAGAAATAGATGGGCAAATTTGACTCCCAAATGCCATACATGTCATTGTTGTTTAAGTAGCTATTTCTCAGCTGGCAGAAGGTCTGTAAGTGGTTTCTGTCTCCAACCAAATCCTGAATGAGGTAATCACTGTCAACTAAAGGCAGTGCTTCAAGCTCTTTGTTAGGTGCACTGATAGGAGCAACATTTAGAGCAGCTGGAGCAGCCATATTGAAATCTTTTCTGTGCTAATACTTGGAACTAGGATTTAGTACAATTATTGCAGACTGCAAAGTGAATTTGTATTTGGCAGTGGTTTTAGCTGTTTGCAATGTGTGTCAAAGGAGAAATTACAGAGTTTCAATAGACTATATCTCTGGTTGATAAACTTGTGGGGCAACTGTAGGGAAAATAAAATTGTCTTTGAGTTGAGAAGGTGGACTTTTGCAGAGAGAAGTCTGGTGAGAGTGGATAGTGAACAACTGTGAGGACCTGTGTTGGCAGCACGGGCTCTTAAAGCCAACTTTTCAAGTGAATTTCACAGATTGACGCGGGTTTACTGAGCTTTGTGGGCAGAGGATGTTAACCCGAAAGTTTAGACAACAATTAGGTGCATAATTGGCTCAGTGTGGGTGCTAGCAGAATTTTATGCAGGTAAAAATGGACCAAATGGTGAAAACAGGGGTAAAAAGGTTGACTGTGGGCAAATACCTGGTTTTCACGACGCCGAGGGTGTTGAGCTAGAACAATGGTGAGTAATTGAGTTGAATTTGTAGGTGGCAGCAGCTCGGATGGTTAAATTTCAGGTTGGGCAGCAAATCGATGTGAATGGCATGCACAACGCTCCCAAAATAAGCAGTGAAAATGACATAAAACTGTCAATTTGCGTTGTTTTATGCAAATTCGGGGCTTTTTGGCACTTTTTGGCGATGACATCATTGGCGGGTCCCAAGTACGGCAAGATGACGTGGACCTCTGACGTGGATGGTGAGGTGGCACAGGCACGGCGGCAGGGCGTGGACACGGCGGTGACGTCACAGATGACGTGGTGCTGACGTCAAGGGCGGAGGGTGGTATCCGGTTTTCTCCCTGCACCACCTTTCGGCATAAGCGGTATCAGGGGAGGGGCCTCCAAACACCCCGGGAAGGCGACGCGTGGCGGGGGTACAACGGTGAAACCGCCAATCCCCCAGACGTTAAACATCCGCCGGCTTGTGGGTGAAAATGACTGCCCACCATTGGATTCGGGGGGCCGATGATCGGACGGCTGGCGGGGGTTACGCGGTGGTGGAATATTAACTGTGGAGCCCGACAATAATAAAATATTTAAAACAATGGCGGGGTGGGTTTAAACTTTAATCAGCGGGGTTATGTGAATGCGCGCTCATTCTACAGTTATTTAATTTAAATGTAAAAATGAATACATTAGCGCGGGAGGGAAAATGGGGTTTGTGAGCAGGCAACGCTATGGACTTCAATTTCAACCAAAATTTAATTAATTCCATAATGTTTGAAAGGGTGGAGGGTTAATATTAGTCCTAGATGGACTAAATATTTCCCACACTGACTTATATAGCTATATTGCTATGGGGTGGGGTATTAAATATTTTTTTGGGATTTTATATAGTTTTTTGTAGAACTAGGGAAGGGGAGCAATGTTAAGGAGCTAAATAATAAAATTAGCTGTTAATATGACTTTGTGAGGTGAAAATGTAGGGGAAAATGCTAAGCTCATGAAATGAAACTTAGTCACATAAGAGAAATGGAATTCAGAATAGTGATTTTTACACAAGAAATGTGGCTTCTTTTCCTTTAGTCAACTGAGAGTTTGACTTGGGATTGGTACTGGAATGAAGTGAATAAGACTGTTGGGCAGATCCCAAGGTCTTTGGGGAGTGTTAGTAAATGATCTCTGGGGGAAAAGGGAAATTAGTCATGCTTCCATTGTTATGTCATCAAACCTCTGCCATGGTGACAATACTTTGAATGAGATGAGTTCTTCTTTGATGAGCCAAATGGTAATAGCATTTTTACTTCTGCAACCTCACACTACCTACCCAGTTTAATAATCCTAACATTTTTTCTTCACTTTAACTGGGTGCAATTAGATTAGCAAACCCTGATTATCCTCTTTTCTTTTGACTGCCCTCCTATCTAAATCTACCCATATCTCTTCCAAGGACCCAGATTAAGCAGTTGGCCTCCTTCATTTCTCTACCTAGCTAGTCACCTGCCAAGCTTGAGCTGTTTGGATAGGAATAATTCTCTATTCTGCAACAAACAATTTAAACATGGCATGGTCTATATTGAACTGTTGAGCCATTCATCAAGTATGATTAGCAACAGTATTTGCACATTGTGATGCTTCCAATAAGATAGTAGTGGCATTTTGACTAGCCACTTTCCTGGTCTTTGATTTGGGGTTCATTTTCACTATTCTTTCTGACCAATTGATTTTCTTGCCATTTGATTATTCTTTTAAGTCATACCCTCTTTTCATCTTTTAATTTTCCTAGTCTGTATACAAAATATGGAACCTTTGCAAGATGCAATGATGAACATATTTAGCCTTTCCACTGTCAATCATGAAAAATGAAACCTATTGGTATAGGAACCTAACATGATCCTTGATGGATTGCATTCTTTTTAGAGGCTTTATTTCCCTTTAAATACAAGTTGTTCTCCATAAGAATTACACATTGGAATAGAGACTTGGAGAGCTTGTGAATTGGCTAAGATTTGGCATTGAGTTTTTTTATGAGTTGGAGATTGAATTTACTGAATGTTGGGATTGTTCTAGAGAGAACAAGCAATGTAATTTCATCTTGATTTTCGAGATTAATACAAAATAGATAGTGGGGTTTTGAGTTATGGCTTTCCCTAGATATTTATTGTGTTATGTGCCTTTGGTTTCTTCCTCTATTGATTATTGTTTGCTCAATTCTTATGAGCTTCTGCTATAAAGAGTAGAATTAGATTCTTGTCTCTTGCTTTAGCAAATTGCATTAGCTTGTGAATCTACATGATTTTCTACAACAACTACTATGATGATAAAGGGGATGAGGGGTTTCAAAGACAACAACTCATATGGGAAGTGATTGATGAGTGAAGGAACAATGCACTTCATCGTCCCATTCACACTGGAGGGATCTACCTGAACCCCACATTTTCTTACTCTTGTGGCTTCTTATTTGATGCTGAGGTCATGGATGGATTCTTCACCTATGTTCAAAAAAATGGTGCCATCTCCAACAAAACTGTAGAAATCTCCAAATAAATGGAGATATGTAGGACGACAGGTGGCACATTTAGCTTTGACATGGCTATTATGGATAGGAATACTAAAATGCCAAGTAAGTTTGAGTTTGTTTCATATTTCATTGTCTCTTCATACTTTGCTTCGACTTTCAAATTTCAATTTTTTTCTTATGTTTATCTTATTTGTTGTAGTTGAATGGTGGAGAAGCTATGGTGGCAGAGTACCCAATCTCCAAAGGCTTGTCAATCAAGTGCTCAGTCAAACATGTAGCTCCTTCGGATGCGAGTGAAATTGGAGTGTATTTGAAAAAACACACGCCAAAAAGCGCGACAGGTTAAAAATATACCAATTAATTTTTTAAATTCATTAAGTAATAATTGTTTATAATTATTATTTTATTATTTATAGTTTATTAATTTATGACCCTTGTACAGGTTGGAGCACCAATGACTTAATGACATGGTCTATGTCTACTACAATCTTCGATTGCGGGTGAGGAAACTTGAGAAGACACCCGATGTGGAGGCGATATCATTGGATGGGATTGACACCATCGTTGCATGCAGGGTTGAGGCCGAGAGACCTGTCATGGAATAAACTCTTGATTGGTTAGAGGAGGAGGTAGTGGAGGGGGTATCAACTACAGAAGAGGAGGAGGAGGAGCAATAGGAGGAGGAGGTGACACCACCTACCATGGTCACCAGTAGAGGATGTGGTCTACCTCCTATAGCTCCTAGTTCTTCAACTTCTAGAGGGGCAGAGGAAATTAATAGAGGGGCAGAGGAAATCAATAGTATTAGTTATTTGGTTCAAACTTCATTTCATTGTATATGACAATATGACTCATGATATGAGATACATTATTATATTTTTTTGTTGATATTTTGAGGATGATTTGAGACTCAGGAGTTAGTATTCAGGACATGATTTGTTGTTATGTGTGATTTAGTACTTGACATGATATTACACATCTTATATAATAGTTTTATTTTCATAATTATGTGTCAATGCATTTATTTTATGTCGTAGATGCTTTAGATGTTAAAAAAATGATTTTTTTATTTTTTTTTATTTTTTATTTGTTGAATTTTACGAATTTTTTCGATTTTAAACCCTCACCGATTTAATCTTGATCATGATGTTTGCAACATTGAAATTAGGGAAAAATCCTTGAGCTACATTTCATCGAAATATGTAGAGGAGTGTGGCTCTCTTTTGCTCAATTAAAAACACACATTGAAAAAATGCTACTTTCTCATTTGATTAGTAAGTTAGTAAGAAATACACATTAACCAAAAAATGTGTATAAAGAGGCAACAATAAAGAAAATGACCTTAGAAATGCATTAGAAAATTTGGTCAAATACGGGAGGGAAGTTCTAGATGTATCCTTGTAAAAGACATGAACAAAAAAGTAAAATAACCTTTGTATGGTTCAAAGCTTAGTCAACTATTATCAACTGCAAAAATATAAATTTGGGTTTTTTATTAAGTGGAGGGGAAGTGTTCATGAAAACTAGATGAATTTGGAGGAGCTAGTATGGTAGCCATGTGACAACTCTTTCTTTCACATAGGTAAGGTAGAAAACCGGATCACAATCATCTACAACGTAGGGATATGTGATGTTGATGCTTCAGATTCAAACAACCAAGCAATTTATTACTGTTACTAAAGTAGGAGAAGTCTCTCCTCTTGCAAATCACAAATAACATTGATGAAGTGAGCCTCCAAATATTGGTTATAATGAGATAGTTGCAAAGTTTTGAGAAGAGCTTGAATTGGAGACCTGAGATGATGCATCATATAATAGCTTCACCTTTGATTGGAAGAGTTAAAAATATAGGTCACTTGAACAATAGAGTTCTGTTAGGATATTCCGTCACATAGGAAATAGTTAAGTTCAACTTGGTCTAGTATAGAGTTAGGTATAGAGTTAGGTAAAGTGTGTTTCTTTACCGTTGTACATTTTGTAACTTACAATCCGACGGTCACGATATGTAGTGATCTGACGGTTCATTCTCTCCTCGGTATTACCGACACTTGATCCGTGGCTTGACACCCGATTGGTCCATGAATTCTATTTAAAGCGCATGGAGGGTCATTTGTAGGTTAACCGTGCATGAGAGAAGCTTATGTAAATTTTCATTCTTTTATTAATAAATTGCCTGTAGTAGCCACGTTGGCGCAGGCCGTGGACTGTTTCCCTCTCTGAGGGTTTTAACCACGTCAAAATACTGGTGTATTGATCTGTGATCTGTTTGTGAG